>JAUPFT010000026.1:2174939-2414939 GCA_036936625.1 Parnassius smintheus behrii
TTACTTTTTTTTGTGAAATAGATTTTTTATACTATATTTATTTCATATTACTAAATGTTGTTAGTATTTAACTTGCCTACTTCACTTTACACAAATTTTACACATAAATTATTTACATTAGTGCAGGCGTATGTGAATCCACTAACCCTTATCATCTTCCTGATAAAGACTTCAAATAATGCTGCGATTACAACGCGTCCGCAACGCCGTTAAAAACTTTTTAATTGTATTGGAATAACAAGCGGGTTAACAGTCCATTTTATTTTAGGTGGCTTCGCCATCCCATTGAAACTTGCAATTACTCTAAACAAAAAAGATCACAGATGCCTTGTTAAACCGGAAGGTTAAGATAAAATGCCTTGCAGCCTGCAGCACTGCTGGTTTTTTAAGTAGTAAGTAATTTTAAGCAGAGCATTCACACCAGAACAGAGCAATGAATTTTGTGTAATTTAAAGAAAGAAGCCTATAGATGCGGTATTTCATTACTAGGGGATAGAATGCTTAATAGCATGCTTAATAGCCCTAATAGTGGGCTGGTATACACCGGCTCACTATAAGGGCCCTGCACGCTATTATGTAAGTAGTGCCTTTAAGTGTCACAAAACAGAGGAATCTTAGGAAGGAAAACAGTTATACTACCCAGAATGAACATCCTCAGAATTTAGAAAGACTCAGGCCCAGTAGTACAAATTTATCTATAAAAATGTTCGCTGTTACTTTTTTTGTTTTCAATACTACACTTGTTTATATTTATTTCTTATTATCAAAGTAAGTATATAATCTATAGAGTAGAAGTAGGTATATTAATTTTTATCTGAAGTAGGTATTAAGAAGCTTGAGATACTCCAATACTTCTTTTATGAAATAAAGGTTACAAAGGAACATACAGTCTAGCTGATGGTCTGATACATCGATTAAGTATCAAAATGCAGATACGTTGTCACCAAGACAGGACATAGATGGAATACCTCTATTTCAGTAAAAACAGTCGCTTGTTCTAAACTTACCCTGGTGAATACAGAACCATTATTCTGCTATTTTACACTGGTATACTGTGGGGGCGTGGTTCTTCCCCGGTTGAACCCATTCGCGCTACAGTTGTACTATTATAAAACTGAAGCGTGGCTCTACCGGGGGATGAATCGCTCGCGTCCGTAGGCTTCGACCACCTAACCTTAGGCCCACCCTACACGTGTCCCCCGGGTGGTGCTAAACGAGCGACAAAGCCGAAAAAATAGACTCGGCTCCTCGCCGTATGGTAGCGGTGTAAAATCTACCACCACCCCTTGTTCGCCCCATGACTCAGGAAATAAAAGAAATGGCCCCGAGTTCCCAGCGCCCCTTTAATGGTTCAGGGGTGCGAAGAATCTCCTGGAGAAAAACCGGCGACGAGGTTCGCCACCCGTCACGTTCTGTCTCCCGGAGGGGCGAAAAGTGAATTGCGGAAACCCGTCCTGCTACGCTGAATGTATGTGGAGGAATGAATGATAAGATGGATGAAGTATGCGAAATGATGAATGACAGAGGAATAAATGTGTTATGTGTGAATGAGACGAAACGAAAGGGAAAGGATGCCACTGCACATGGCACGTATACCGCGTATTGGTCTGGTGTAGGAGAGACCAAACGGGCATGCCAGGGAGTCGGTTTCATCCTCAATGTATGAAAGAGTATGAATGTGTAAGCCCGAGACTGCTGGGTTTACCGGGGGCCAACGTAGGGACGGATCATTACTTGGTATTATGTCGAATTAATGGTCTTTTCAAGCGTTGGCGGTATCGGACATCTGTGTCTACCACTGCGTTACAGCGTATAAGAATAGAGAAGTTACAAGATGAAGATGTGAAAGAGAAGTATAAATGTAGACTGAGAGAAAATATTTGATGTTTGATTGAGTTGTGTATGAATGATTTAGACTTGAATACTGTGTGGGATAATATTAAGAAAGGTTTGGTGGATACCGCCACCGAAGTATGTGGTGTAAGTAAGAGAACAGATGAAAGGAAAAGTAATACGTTGTGGTGGGATAATGAGGTACGGGTGGAAGTTGAATCAAAGAAGAAAGCATGGTTAGATTTACTAGCAACCAAAGCTGGTAATTCTTCTGGTACAAATGTTGGGATTGAAAGAAAAAAGGCAGAATTTAGACGTCTAAATAAGAGAGTAAAAGAAGTTGTTGAAAGGAAAAAGAAAGAAAGAACGGATAAGAATAATAGAAGGATATCTGATAATTTCCAGGCTAACATAAAAATGTTCTGGAAACTCGTAAGAACTGCCAGGAGAAATACAAAACAGCCTATAATAAATGCTATAAGAGACGAGAATGGATGTATTCTGAATGATGAAGTTTCGAATTTAAACAGATGGAAGGAATACTTTGAAAGCGTGTTTATGAGTGAAGAGTCGTCTGAATTAAATGAACTAGAAATTCCGAAAGAAGTGGAAAGGGGTATGGAGATAAGTGTAGATGAAATAATGAAAGCAGTGAAAAGCATGAAAGCAGGTAAGGCAGCTGGATATGATAGAGTATCACTCGAGATGCTAAGGGCTGGAGAGCGAGTGGTGGCAGGCCTGCTGTACACCTTGTTTAATTTATGTTGGTAATTAAAACGGGTACCGGATGACTGTTGTAAAGCAGTTATAGTACCAATATATAAAGGAAAAGGGTCACAGCAGGACTGCAAAAACTACCGCGGTATCAGCTTGCTTAGTATTGTGGGTAAACTGTATGCTAAGGTGTTAATTGAAAGAGTTATGAAAGAAACTGATGGAAAAATTTGGGATGTGCAAGCGGGTTTTAGAGAGGGAATGGGGTGCACAGATTAAGTCTTTTCCATGCGCATGATTGCGGAGAAGTTTTAGGCCAAAAACCAGAAAGTTTTTTGTGCGTTCATGGACTTGGAAAGGGCTTATTACAGAGTGGACAGGAATGTGTTATGGCAAACAATGAACTCATATGGGTTGAGCGCTAGTTTGATACGAGCATTAAGGTCTCTTTATAGGGACTCTAGTGCTTGTGTCAGGATCAATGGGGTCTACTCGGACTGGTTTGGCATCCAAAAAGGTGTCAGACAGGGCTGTGTAGCTTCCCCTTGGCTGTTCAACCTATTTATGGACCGGTGTTTGCAAACTTTGAAAGATGAAGAATCTGGGTTAAGAATGGGCGAGTCAACCGTCAAATGCCTTTTGTATGCCGATGATCAAGTCATATTTGCGTCATCGGCGGCTGAGTTGCAAATGATGGTTACATTAATGAACTGGGAAATAAAAGAAAGGGGAATGAAAGTGAACACATGTAAGACGAAAGTGATGGTTTTTGAAAGAGAAGAAAGCAAAACGGTACGTGAAATAAGAATAGAAGGAGAGTTAATTGAGCAAGTGGATGAGTTTGTGTATTTGGGATGTGTATTTAGCGGGGATGGTAGATATGATAGGGATATAGAACGACGAGTAAATGCAGGGAATAGAGTGAATGGGGCACTACACTCTATTATGAAGAACCAGAATGTGTCAAAAAAGGCACGTATGGTAATTCATAATGCTGTGTTAGTTATTACTTTAATGGTGGTGAAAGCTGGGTGTGGCAGAAGAAGCACGAAAGTAGAATAAATGCTGTAGAAATGCGGTCTTTAAGGAATATGCTAGGGTTGAATCTGAATGACAGGGTGAGAAATTGCGTGATAAGAGATAAATGTGGTATGCAAGATGATGTTGTGACCAGGATTAAGAAAGGAATGCTTCGGTGGTTTGATCATGTAGAAAGAATGAATGAGGAAAGAATGACAAAGCAAATTTATATGGCAGATGTGAACGGCCGACTAGGGGAAGGGACGCCCTAGAAAAAAGTTTATCGACCAAATTGGCGATATTTTGAAAATGGGCCACGTTCGAAGTACCCTTAACCGACGAGCATGTATGCGTAGATATATGGATGTAAAGGAGGCGAAAGAGTTATGTCAGGATCGTGCCAAATGGAAGTCCGTAGTCTCTGCCTACCCCTCTCGGTGACAGGCGTGAGTGTTTATGTATGTATGTATGGCTCTACCGAGTGAAAAATAACGTAAATATTGTAACCTTTATACTAAATTTGTAGGTTACTGTTGCTTAGAAAAGTTTGTAAACTAACGAGTTAAACCAGAACTTATGATTATTCTATGTTAAATTGTTTTTTTATATAATTTTTTTTATTTTCAGGAACAAGCACGTGCACAGTTACAGCATTGGTTTTGCTGCCAGCTTTAGCTCAGTCATTATTGGCAGTCAAATGAAAACATTATTGGAAATTTTTCGAGTTAAGAAAAGTTATTATACTGCATGAAATCATTCTTATGTTAAGAATCGCACACAATATTTTGGCATTTGCGATCTTGTCCATCCAAAGGTCTGGAAGAAATCGCTTTTAGAGGTTAGAGGCCGCCCATTGTGGTACTGTTTTTTTTTCTTCTTCTTGCATTCATGTATTGTTTTGGCGTTCAGTGAAGAGCTATCTATCCATCTAAATTCTTCTAGTCAATGAATTTCTATATCATTTATTACAAATTAACAGCAAATACTATCAATCGATTTTACATCTATTTATGTCAGAACAATAAGCAGATAACGTATGATAAATGACTGCTACAGCACAGATACCTAAAGTAGTTAAAGTAGTTCTGACTTTAACGACTATAAGCCAATGCGTGGCTACTGTACCACTTATCCCCCGTTTATCAAAATTAACAAGCCTTGTATTACAAGCAATTTTCCTGTAAAAAAATAATTATTACAAATATATGTTTATCAAAACTACACGTGAGAGTTACAAGTTACAGGGTTCATTATTTATTTCACAAGTATATTTTTACCCTTGCATTCGTGATTTTGTTCATCAAAAATCCCTTTTAAGTTACAATTTGTAGAAAATCATAGCAAATCCAAAGAGCGTCCGGTGACTCTCCATGCCGTCTTACAAGTGTCATAAGTAGTACTGTAATTTTTTTAAAAATTTGATTGTCCTTTTTAAAATGTGGTCAAGTGACTCAAGCGTCGATGAAAATATTAGAATAATGGAACCAAGAACATATAGAACACGAATTGACTATGGTCAAATGGGGGGGGGGGGGTACTAACCCAGAGACTATAATCTGGCTCTCTATTCCCTACAGACTGGCACACAGCAGTGCAAGCGCTGCTATTTGGCAGCAGAAATAAGTAAGAGGGTGGTACTAACCCAGAGGCTGTAATCTGGCTCTCTATACCCTTCACGCCGGCACACAGCAGTGCAAGCACCGCTGTTTGGCAGCAGAAATAAGTAAGAGGGTGGTACTAACCCAGAGGCTGTAATCTGGCTCTCTATACCCTCCACGCCGGCACACAGCAGTGCAAGCACCGCTGTTTGGCAGCAGAAATAAGTAAGAGAGTGGCACTAACCCAGTTCATGGTAACTTAACTCACAGTTGAGATTCTCTAATCCATATAGTCTTTTTCTACTATCAATGCTGTATATTATTACAGGTAAGTCTTCGATCAACAATACCAACTACATAACGGGTCACGTACAAAATCATAACTAAATACTGTCCGCATGAATATAAACTATAAAAAGACATAAGTTAAATAACATTTAGTGCTAAATAAACCTTAAGTTATAACAAATAAAGTTCTTTTTCCCGTTATTGCCTTGCGAGCTACACTCTTACGTGCAAGAGCTCACGTCTCATGTGCGCTCTTATTTTCTAAGATGGCTTTCTTGCACCGACACGACATCTAGTTGGTATTGTTGATCGAAGAGGTAGGTATATAATGCTAGGGCTAGGAGTTATTCACGACAGTAGTCGAATTGTGGATTCGAACTCATGAGCTTAATAATAAAGCTTAATATTTCAATAAAATGTTTTTTTTTTGTATTAGAAAAGGGGTCATAAACAAGCATATAGTCCCACTATTGATAAGTTGATACTGTCACTCATAGACTTTTACATTTAACTTCTATTACAATTGAAAATACTGAACGCCCCTTATGTTGTAAAAGGCCCTGCGGTTATCTACATTCCCCATTCGAAATACAGCAGATGTTTCACACTGGTATTCTGTAAATATCTCAAACGTGTGATTAAAGTAAATGTCACAAAAGAAAAATAAAACATATTTTGTTACAGGCAGCACGCTGAACATCTATGCACCGGAGGGCATTCCAAGTGTTACCATCTGTAGGTCTAGTCATATTGTCCAAAGTCGCACCTTGAAACTGAAAATGATTGCAGAGAACTTTAGTGAAATAACACTTTTTGAAAATTGGCTTTTTGTGTATTACAAATTAACATAGGGTTTAAAATATTATAGTTCTTATGTTATTTTTCGTAATTTGAAATTAATTATAGAAAAAATTGTAAATATCGTCCTATATTTCATATGATGGTATGTTGGAAATTTTGCCTAAGGTTGATTATTTTTAAATAGACACAAAAGTGTTCGAATTAGGTGATATATAAAATATTTCAATTGTATCTTGGAGGTTTTTTTAATAATAAATGTCACTATTGTTGCTAAATTGTTTTCATACAATAATATTATGTATTTATAAAATTATTGCATGTCATCAAATAGAAAAAGATTTTTAAATTATATTTATCATGATAAATTATTTTAGTTAAATTAAATATTTATAAAACAAAACTATTTGCAGTCTACATGTTTGTATTACGTATGCTTATATGAAAAAGTTTATTACCCATATACGTTTAGTCTGTACAAAGTTGAAGGAATATCTTTCATAATTTGAAGAAGGGAAAATCCCTTTATTAACAGGGTAAATCATTTTCTTTCCATTAATTTACTCATAACGGTGATATATAAACTGATGGACAATAGTATGTAATCGTAAATGTAAATTAAGAATCCGCTTACCCTTATTTCGTGATCCTTGGTAAAAAATTGTAATATAGTTCGCATCATGCACTCTATCAACATTTGTTTAATGGTTAAAAATAACGCTTTGGGCATTAAAACAAATGAACAAATGTAACAAATAATATATTCATAAATAATGGCTCATGTAAATATTTTTATGGAATTTGTATGAAGTAAGCTGTAAATTTTCTTATGTGTAAAATTAAATTATGATGCATCTGCTGTGCATATTGTCGTTTATGGATACGATCCAATAAAGACTTGTGAATAATTCTTGACATTAATAAAACAAATGTTACATATTTAATAGTTTTAATTTATTTGTCATAATTATTTATGCGTAAAGTATCGTAAAACGTTACAACTATGGTCGTAACAGGCGACAGAGGGAAACAAGTCAGGATATGGGATAGGATATAAAGGTCAGGATATAATCGTTATTAAAGAAACGCTGCTGCGTTTCTTTAATAACGATTAAAAAAGAAACTGTGATTGCCAACCCAATTGCCAAGCGTGCCAACAATGGCAAAACGTCTATTAGGCAATGTAAGGGGTACGCCTATGTTCAGCATCTGACTTTAATAGGATGTAACGGTAACGGTATAACTAAGGTGAGATGTGAGTGGGAATGCCGTCGTTATAATTTTAATTTTTTAAAAGCGCCATTTGAAATTGTCAATAAAAGTATTCGTTTTCTATTCCATTGCTGCCTATAAAAGTCCACTGCTGAATAAGGATTTTTTTGTTTAAAGTGTGTTTTAATAATTTTGAGTCGTTATCAGGAAAAGGCTGCTCCATCTCCTGTTTTAGTTTCCCTCTGGCGGCTCTTGACACTCGTAGGGCGCTATGGGATAGTGGATATTCTTACATCGACACTAAATGATTGATTCTTATATGTTAACTTTAATTCTATACATTATTTTCTAAGCAAATACGACATGAACCGTCTTTAATCCAACTGGTATGCGAAGGCATTTCATCTTGGAAAAAGGAAAATAAATTGAAAGTTGGGTTACAGTAATGACAATAGTACAACGACCGTATAAAGGCGGTATAAGAATATTCACCACCTGTATTATCCTACGGGTGTCGTAAGAGGCGACAGGCGGAAACAATCCAGGAAATATCCAGAAGCGTTTTTATATTAAGAACTAAAAAGTAAAATAAAACTTCGGTTTTCAACCCGCCAGCCAAGCGTGGCAGTTATAGCAAATGTTCCCCCAATGAGGCAGTCTATGGAGAGGCGTACGTTCAACCGAAGACTTTTGATAGCCTGTTACGGTAACGGTACAATAACAGTTATATGTAAGCTGGGTTGGTTACTCGTAAAATAATTGTAACATAATTATTATGTTGCCTGCTTTCCGCGCTCATTTCAACTTGATTGACGATAGGAGTATCAATTACCCACTAACCTCTATAGATACAAGTACGCTCGATTAGCTATACCATACATAATGTCTGTGCCAATTTGAAGCGCCACCAGTTGAAGTCCTGGGAACTAAAATTGACATAATATGCCAAAGTCTGTTGTTATATTATTATTATTATTAATAATAATAATAATAAATAAAATGGCGTAGGGAATTGACGACCCCATCGCCCGCTGACGTAACAGTTAAGTGACAAAACTGCTACGTCAACGCAGTCAGTCAGCGCCTTGCGAGAGGTGTGAGCGCCGTGCCTCGGCAGAATTTAGGGTGCAGAGGCCCGTTTGTGCTTATATATGGCCACACATGATACGGTGCCGGGCCTGGGCGTCTCCCGTTAATGGACGCCCAAATAATGGATGATGGATAAGCAGATAGTGCGCAAAGGGCCGCTGCCTGGGGGTCACCGGGGCGCGTCTGGAGCTGGCGCTGGACGCGGCAGCATGCGGGCCGTCAGCCGAGCGCGGGGAGCTGCACGGTCACCTAGCAGCCCTCCGCATCCATCATCCCCACCAGAAGGCTTGATGTCGGCTGGGTCTCCTCGGACTCAGCAAGCGGCACCCGCCGCTGGTGGAGCACGTCGCATGCGTTGGTCACAAGCAATGAATGCAAACGCACTGCGGGCGTACTTTAGGGCAAAAGGGGAAGAAACTGGATGTTTGGCGTATCGGGCTAGGATGCATCGTCTTTTTGCTGAGCTGGAGCCATCTTTAACCGTCACAGAGCAAAACCTGGCAGACCGAGTTCGGTATATCCTGCGCTCAAATATATTTGATGTCGCCGAACTCGAACGGCTACGACGTGAGGCTGTTCCCTCGTCGGATGAAAATGCTACGGCCGAGGATGCGGCGCGACAAATGTTAGAGCAACCCGCAAACGTGGATGCCGCCGTGAATACCCCAGTTGTGGTTGATTCAAACGATGATGGAACAGTCGCCCAGGAACTGGAATTAGAGCATATGAGGAGTACATTGGAAGAGGCGATTGTGGAAACGCGCAGTACGCCTCTCGAAAATCGACCGCGACTTCCCCGCATAGCCCTAAGCAAGCGGAATTGGGCTGTCGTGAGGGCTCTGAACCCAATGCTGGTGACCTATTTGGAAGCCAGCCGGGACCTTTGCGAGACGGACTCAATTCTTTTTGGCGCTGCGCTGGCAGTCTGCCGTATCATAGGCGCCAAGGTTTCCACGGCTGGACGCGCTACTGGCCATAGTAGCGCTATCCCAGCATGGAGAAGAAGAATTGAGGAACGTATCGCAAAGGCTAGAGCTCTCATCGGCAGACTGATATACTTCAGATCAGGCAATAACAGGCCAAGAATTGTGCGCACCGTCAGGATGGCGTTTGCTGGGACAAATGTCAGTTTGTGCCAGCCGGATATAACGCAAAAACTGACGGAGCGCATAGATGATCTGAAGCAGAGAATCGCTGCTTGGGGAAAGCGGATTCGGCGATATACCGAGAGGTCGACACGGTTCAACCAGAATCGTCTCTTCCAGAGTGATCAGAAGAGGCTCTATGAATCATTGGAGCGACCAATGGTAAGTGGAACGGGACCAGCACCGAATCAGGCCGACACTGTAGCATTCTGGCGCGGCCTGTGGTCAGAGCCCGTAAACCACAGCGAGGGCCCTTGGACGGAAGTTGAGGCAAGTCAGTGTGCGGGTATTACGCCCATGGACCCCGTAATCATAACACCGGATGACGTAGCTGAGGTGGTCCGTAGGGCCCCGAACTGGAAAAGTCCGGGGCTTGACGGGCTGCATCACTACTGGCTGAAGGGGTTCATGGTGTGTCACTCTGTGCTTGCCCGACAGTTTCAAGAGGCGCTCAACCAGAAGTCGCTCCCAAGCCTCTTCACTACTGGGATCACTCATTTGGTTCCTAAAGATCAGGGTACCACAGACCCGAGCAAATATCGCCCCATCACGTGTCTACCGACCATATACAAGACACTAACATCCATTTTGAGCATGAGAATCACTCGTCACCTGGATTCAAATCAGGTGATGTCGCGCGCTCAAAATGGATGTCGGGGCGGTGGTCGTGGAACCAAGGAACCACTCCTCATTGACGCGGTCATTGGCAAAGTGGTGAAACGCAACCGTCGGAAATTCTCCGCCGCCTGGATAGACTACAGAAAGGCATTCGACTCGGTGCCCCATACATGGCTAAAGAGAGTCCTCGAGCTGTACAAGATAGACTGTACAGTTAGGGACTTCCTGGAGCAGTGTATGGGGCAGTGGAGTACGATCCTTTGTCATCTGGGCGAGCGGATGATGGCTGCGGAGAACCACATAAGGATAAGAAGGGGTATCTTCCAGGGCGATTGTCTGAGTCCAACCTGATTCTGCCTCTCTCTGAAGCCTCTCAGTACCTTACTGGAGGGCTCCGGGAGGGGATTTCAGCTACGGAAAGGAGGGACAAAAGTGACCCACCTTTTCTATATGGATGACCTCAAGTTATTCGCCTCTAGTCGCTCCCATCTTATGGAATTGCTAAACATCACTTGTGAATTTAGCAATTCCATTGGAATGGAGCTGGGGACGGATAAGTGTGCGGTCCTCCATGTTGAAGGGGGAAGGGTTGCTAACTCTGAGGGCATAGACTTATCTATGCCCGTCAACTTAAGAACCCTTTCCGAGGCTGAAACATACCGATACCTGGGTATGTCACAAAACATCGGTATCGATGAGACTGGTATGAAACAGTCAGTTTGCGACGTGTTTTATGCACGCTTGACCAAAGTGCTTAACAGCCTTTTGTCCGGTGTGAATAAGGCACTCGCATATAACGGTTGGGCCATGCCTGTCCTCATGTATACCTTTGGCATACTCAGGTGGACTCAGACTGAACTTAACGCCCTGGATAGAAAAGTCCGCACTACCATGACGTCCCATAGGATGCATCATCCGAGATCGTCGGTGATGAGGCTGTACTTGCCGCGGAAGCATGGTGGTCGTGGCTTCTTGAGCGCGCTCACCATGCATAATCGCGAAGTGTGCAGCCTCCGTGATTACTTCCTGGCGAGATCGGATGATCCATTCTATAAGGACATCATTTCTTGTGATAAAGGACTTACCCCTCTATCTTTAGCCAATGAGCAATGGCAAGACCCGGCAGTACAGAGCATTTCCGACCGGGAGACCATATGGAAGGAGAAGGAGCTCCACGGGAGGTTCTACAAGGCTCTACATGAGCTTTTCGTAGACACAGTAGCCTCCCTCCACTGGCTACGCTTTGGTGATCTCTTCGGGGAAACCGAGGGTTTTGTCTGTGCAATACAGGATCAGGTTATTAAGACCAACAACTATCGGAGATACATCCTAAAGGATGGCACCGTCGACATCTGTCGAGCTTGTCGCCATCCGGTTGTTCGGCGCTTTCTAACTCTGAGTACTTGCACAGGCACAACCTAGTAGCCAGAATTCTTCACCAGGAGCTCGCTCTGAAATACGGTCTCGTGTCTCGGAAATTGCTGTATTACAAGTACTTGCCGGAAGCCGTGCTCGAAAATGATCGCGCCAGGCTCTATTGGGACCGGGCCATCATCACAGACAGGACTCTTCTTGCGAATAAGCCTGATATTGTACTGATGGACCGGGCACAGTCAAGGATATTTTTGGTCGACATTACCATTCCGTATGACGAGAACCTCGTGAAAGCCGAAACAGATAAGCAAACAAAATATCTGGACCTGGCTCACGAGGTGACCGACATGTGGGGTGGTCTGCCGACCGAAATTATTCCTGTAGTCGTCTCTGCGAACGGGCTAATCCCAGTCAGCCTCTCGGGTCATCTGAGGCGGCTGGGACTACGTGGCGGACCGCTCCAGGCTCAAATGCAGAAGGCGGTGCTCCTCGATACCGCCCGCATCGTCCGCCAGTTTCTTTCCCTTTCCCCCTAACCCTTGGCCGTTTGGTCTCCCCTGCTGAGGGCCTCCATCTGGTTGGGCTTTTATTTATTTATGTATTTTTATATTTATTTTATGTTATTGATATTTATGTATATTTATCTTCTCATTTTCATTTATAATTATGTATTAATAGAACCCAACCAGATGAGAAAACTATATTTATACCCCACAATAATAATAATAATAATAATTTATTTTATTTTGATAAAATGTACAAATTATTCCAATAAGTCTTAACTTAAAAATAGTCTACAATAACAGGCACCTGAACTAGGATAAACCTGTATCTCATGTGTATGTGCTAAAAGATACATTAACAAATATTTTCTGTTTCTTATATAAAATGAATAACGTACTAACTAATAAGGGTTATTTGGGTAAAATACATTATCATTAATTGACTTAATATTAATCAACTTAAAACAATCAGCAACTTCTCTGTATCATCGTATGACAAATTTTGTAACCATGTTCGAATTACCTTCTTACAGTCTGCTATTTTTAATTTTTAAATAAAAAATCTATGCACAAAATAATGCCTTATTCTAATGTTAGTTTCTATTACTTTATCTTTGCGCCTTTTATCAGTGACCTCTCTTCTATAAGGCAATCTTAAGTGCTATTTTAGTAACGTGCTCATAACAAATAACTGGCGCACCGAGAGGACATTATAGGATTTGTATAAGAGATGGGATGGAAATAGAATAGGGCGGAATGTTGCAACTTTTAATACAGCTCTTTGAGCGCGTTCCAGTGGTAGTAGTGTAGTTTTAGCTGCTCCACCCCAAGAGGTTATACAATAGGTGAGTATTGACTGACATAATGCGTAATATACTTGTTTTACTACCTTATTATCAGCAAAAGAACGAATTTTTTTTAAAAACAAACATTAGTTTACGAACTCTATTGCATAGGTTTATGTGGTTTTTAAATGTAAACGTATATAGATTAGATATATAGATTCTATAATTATTCCGAGGTACTTAACAGTTTTTGTATTAGAAATAACTGGGCAGTAACATTTAGACTCTGTGACTGAGTAACATTGATGTACATAAAGTTCTGGAATGGTTATATGCTGGGTTGAGCTGCGCATAGAAAAATGAATATATTTGGTTTTGTCCTTGTATTCAGTGTTAATATGTTTTGTTGGAGCCATTTATTAACTCTATCAAAACCTTGCTGAGCATATGAATAAACCTTGTTAACTGTATTTGCGGAAAAAAGTAGCACGGTATCATCTGCGTAAGATATTATTTTACCTGAGTTAAGTTCAAGATTGCAAAGGTCATTTATATAAATCAAAAATAGGGTTGGTCCTAATACACTTCCTTGAGGCACGTCAAAATGAGTATTTTTTTGTTCAGAGCTAACAACCTTATCGATTTTTATGCATTGATATCGATTTTCGAAATAATTCTTAAAAAGTTGAAGCTGTTTATCTCGAATACCTATGCTCTCTAACTTATTTAATAGGATAGGAATAGAAACCGTATCAAATGCTTTTGCAAGGTCAAGGAAAATGCCAATTGATTGGTTGCGTTTATCTAGTTCTTGAGAGACGTAATCGGTCATTTCTCGCACAGTATCAGCAGTGGACATTTTAGGCCTGAAACCATATTGCATATTCGATAATATGGGTTTACTTTGTAAATAATTCATTAATCTGTTGTTAATTAATTTTTCTAATATTTTAGACGTGGATGAGAGTATCGAGATAGGCCGATAATTGGAAACGTTTTTTTTGTCCCCCGATTTGAATACTGGAACTTCAATTGCTTTTTTAAACAATCTGGGAAAATTCCTTCAGAGAGACAAATTCTGAAAATATGGGTTAATGGTGGTACCAGAATTTGTCTATATTTTTTTAATATACTAGTGGGTAATCCGTCCCATCCAACCGCGCTTGTTTCTTTCAGTCCCACTGTTTCTTACAGTCCACTAGAGTCCGTATCTAATAATGTGAACGAGCTTAATTGGCAGTTTTTTTGAGTTAATAAAGTGGCCCTGTATTCATGACTATTGTTAGAGTTGTTTGTTATCTGCTCAGCCAGATTTTTACCAACGTTCACAAAGTAATTATTTACTGTATTTGCTGATATAAGCGGCGAGTCATTATTTTGTAATAATTCTGACGAAGAGTCATGCTGTTTGGAAATAAATGCAATATCTTTTACATGCCGCCAAATCTTTTTATTATCTCTACCAGACTCTTATAGTAAGTTTGCAAGATAATTATACTTCAACTTTTTTAATAAATTGTTACAAAAATTCCTATATCTTTTATATGAATTTTGTAAAATGGAATTATCTGAAGAGGACTTTGCCATCAGGTGTAGTTTGTTCCTGTGTTTCATGCACCTAATCAGGCCAGGTGTAATCCAATTTAAGTTATTATTTTTTTTTAGCTACTGTTCTATACGAAGTATTGCTAGCAATGTCATTTCATATGTTATTTATTAAGTAAGGCAAAGAGATGTTTACGTCATCGGTTTTATAAACTGGGCTAAAGTCAATGTTTTGAATTGCTCGTTCAAGGTTTTTCGTATTAATTTTAGTAATAGAGTACTTACAATTAGGTTTCGATATTTTAAGGCTCAAGTTAAGAATGACGGCACTATATCGGTTACTATAGGACTGGTGACAAGGGTTATTGATGGTAACCTAGTTTTTAGTAAAGTGTGGTCTAAACAAGAACCACTTATATGTGTAGGGAGCAAATGTGCTGGAAGCAGGCTCTGGCATGCACATATATTAAGGTAGTCTTTTGCTCGCTTTCACTGCCTTCTGGGTTAATATCAATATTCATATCACCCGTTAACACTATATTTTTGAACGACGACAGTTTCCCAAGTGTAATGTCTAATGACGTGATAAAATTGTCTATTTGCTTAAAACCACAAGGTCTGTAAACAGCAAGGATAGCAGTTTCATGACCCACTTTCACCAATAACCTGCTACAATCTAGCATATTAGGCTTCTCGACTGATATGTTCGTATTTTTTTTTCGCAAAGACTACTATACCGTCATTTTGGTTATATAAGTTTTTAAAAGTATTGTAACTTGGCAGTAATGGGAGGTTGCTTTGGCTCTTAGATAGCCAACATTCTGTTAGTATGATGATGTCGCAGTCAGTGTCCAATCTTCGAAGGAGGATATGGAAATTATCCATGTTTTTATTTATACTACGAATGTTCTGTGTTAAAATAGTAAGAGAGTTTGCAGGTTTGAAGAGATCAGGTTTGAGAGAGAGAGATGACAGCATCGATTTCATTACTTAACTTATCCATATTATTCAACAGGAATAATAACAATATTTAAATATATATATATATATATATATATATATATATATATATATATATATATATATATATATATATATATATATATATATATATATATATATATAAAAACTAAACTTAAACTTATTAGTAACTTATAAATTAGGGCAAAAAGAATTAAGGTAAAAGGTGGCGCTTTTAGGCGCCCTCGTTATAATCTATGGAATTAATATACCTATTTTCAGCCATCTTCCTAGCCGGGCATTCGGGGTCACCTGTTTTATGGTCGCTCGGTTTTTTAAAACGCAGGCACGTTGCACACTTTGCTGGATCAGTTTTCTTAATGCAAGCATTTGACTGATGTCCTAATTCACCACAATGTCCACACGTGTCGATTATTTCCCGGCAAGTTCTTGCAGCGTGTCTATACTGTTGGCATTTGAAGCACCTGGTCACAAGTGTGAAGTCTCGAACTGCGCACGACGTCCAATTTATGAAGACTCACTCCTGGTTGATAAGTGCCTTTCTGATGCCAGCTGGCACTTCCGAAATAAAGTTGCATGAAAGTGCTTGTTTTTTACCCGATTTATGACTTAGTTTTATAGGGGACAAAAAAGATTCCCGCGTTAGGTTAGGGATCTTATCGGCTAAATTTTGTTCAAAAATGCAGTCAAGGACTTCTCGTTCGCCTAGGGCAGTATTTTACTATAATCCTTGGTCTTCTTTTATGGGGCTCTTCCACCTTTAGTCCGGAACTACCAAGCTGGGTAGATTTTTTTAACTTCTCAATGTCCTCCTTTGAATCAGTGTTGATAATAACGCCTCCATTTTTAGTTTTTCGTAGTCCTCTTACGTGTAGTTTCAATTGTTCGGGGCATATAATTTTCTGAACAAGAGATTTTGTGTCTTCACTTGTTTTTAATTTATTCTCAGGGTAAATGCTATGGAACTGAATGTATTGGGGCGCAAGTAATTATTTTTGGTAGTTTTGACCATATCAGCAAAGGACATTTTTTCTGTAGATGGTTTGGCACAGCTTTCTTGAATCGTTTCCTTGAGTGATTTTCTAAAATCATTTAGGCATTCCATTAGGTCTTGTTTTTCTCTCAGTGCTTCAAGAGAGGTGTGCATTAAAATAGCCTTTTGCTTCAAAGATTGGTAGTAAACTGCCATCTGAGAGGCTGCATTACCGACCTTGCGCGATAGGGAATTGATTCTCATCTTTTGTTCAGAGTTCAGTTTTCCTTCCTCTGCAATATGGCAAACTTCATTTAGACACTGCTCGATTGAGGTCATCCAATTCTTTATTATTACACTGGTGGCTAAAAATTCGATGGGGTCTGCAGCATCCTGGTGTGGTGGTTGAGGCTTGCTGGGCGGACTCCGAGATGTAATGGTGCTCCGATTGAAAGGACTATTTTCGTATGTATTAGACATGTTTTATATCAAATGTTTTTCATTATAATTTGTTATTCGTGAAATCACAACTGAACAGAAAGTTTTCAATGGTTTATCTAGGTCACAGTTTTATTGAAAATATTTAAACACTTGTATTGCTGATAGGCACGACTGCTCGATTTGAGCTCCGTAAGCGAATCCGTAAGCGAATGTTGTATAAATCTTATCTCTGTATTTTGAACTTTTAAACTAAATAACGAAGGTATTTTATGTGGTTTGACTGTGCATAATTTTAGTTGCAAAATAAGAATTAGTTTTAATAATAATGAGAGTGTGCGTAATGTGTAAAACTCGTTACCAAAAGAAAAGTGGTATAACATTCCGCTAGTAAGTGAATTTGCAGCTAATATTAATGGATCTATGTTGTCCGAAAATAAAGTGATTTGAAAAGTGATTGATAATATAGGTACTTAAAATTTATATACTAATCTTTATGACATAATTACCAATATGTTTGGCTTTATATTACTGAGTTTTGATAAACAATAAAATCATTAGGGTTGTCGAGTTCCTTGTCTATAATATTTATCGATGTTTTTTCATACCCATATCTGTTAACAAACAAAGTCACCGACAACAGATAATTATCAAATGTTTATTAATTAATAATAATAATAATAAATAACGTTTATTAGCAACCAAATATGTCTAAATACAAAGGAGCTCTGTCTCCTGAACTAGGTTATCACCTGTATCTCAGGAAACAGTGCCTTCCCTAATTCTTAGTTCTAGGTCTATATTCGGCAAGTACATAAGACAATTTATTATTCTTTAATTAATATTAGTTAATAGCCGTTACTGCTACATACTGTTTAATGTGTTGTTTATTGTTGTTGTGCGTATGTGCGGAAGTGTGGCGCGCGCGTGTGCGTGTGTGTGTGTGTGTGTGTGTGTGTGTGTGTGTGTGTGTGTGTGTGTGTGTGTGTGTGTGTGTGTGTGTGTGTGTGTGATTGTGTGTGTGCGTGTTTTAATGATTGTATTTTATTTAGATATTGTAAGAAGATTTTCAGTTTAGACATATTCAAGATTTTGCAACCATTTCAGTACATATTTTTTAAATCTATTGGTGCTTAGAGTTATAAGGCTAACAATATTCTCGGTGGAAATTTTATTATATATGTATGGTGCAATGAAATTGAAGTGTCTTTGCATAAAGGTGGTTTTGGTAGTGGGTATAGGGCACCGAAATCTTCTTTTACTGATTCGTGGTAGTGAGTAGGCAGTTACACGGTGGTATCTCAGGAGAGCTTGAATTATAAACAACTTGCGAACTGAGAGTACCTGAGTCTCGTTGTAGACTTTATTAGTAGGATGTCGGTACGGTAGGTACATTAGTACTCTTAAAATTGCTCTTTGCGCACATTCAAGTTGAATCATTGTTGTTTTTGGTGCGCTACCCCACGTCGTCACACAATAATTAATGATACTTTGGCAGAGCGCTTTGTAAGTCTGAATAAGAATGTTTTTACTAGCGACTGTTCTTAGTTGTCTAAATACATATATAAGTCTTCTAATCCGAGAGCAGAGGCTAATGATTTGTTCTTTCCAGCTCAAATTATCATCTACTTGAATACCTAGGTATCTAATACATCTGGCTCTAGTTAATGTGCTGCAATTGCATTGGCTAGTAAGCTTTCCATTACATGGTAAAGAATGTAGTGTGATTTTAAAGTCTTGAGCTGGACCTGAAGTTGCAGACCTCGAGAAGCAGAGGTATTTGGTCTTTGAAATATTTAGTGTGAGTAAGTTATTCTCTAACCAAGCTGAGACGTTCTTAAAACAGGTTTCTGCAAAAGTTTGTACTTGTTTCCAACTCTGCCCATGAAATAGTAAGACTGTGTCATCAGCAAATATTAGCACCTCCGTATTAGATGTTAATGCGTTTGGAAGACTATTAATATACGCCAAGAAGAGAGTTGGGCCTAATGTACTGCCCTGTGGAATACCGAATTCACAAGTTGAGGCGTCACTTAGGTCTTTATTTACTCTAACGTATTGCTGTCTGCCTGCCAAGTAACTATGGAACCATTGGTGTACATGACCGCGGATGCCCAATCTCTCTAGTTTAGACAATAGTATTGGAATTGATACTGTGTCAAAAGCTTTCTTTAGGTCAAGAAAAACACCAATGACCTTCTCTCCTCTATCAACATAATAGTGAATTAAAAATGTCAACTTCAATAGGGCGTCATCCGTTGACCTTCCTTTGCGAAACCCATACTGATAATCAGGTAATAGTTTGTTTTTCTCTAAATAAATAATCAACCTACGGTTGATCAACCCTTCCACAATTTTTGACATGGTAGACAGCATAGAAATCGGTCTATAGTTCGAGACATCTTGTTTGTTCCCCATTTTAAAAATTGGAGACACGATAGCCGTTTTAAATAAATCGGGAAATATTCCCTGTTCTAAGCTAAGATTACAAAGATGTGCAATTGGATATACAAGGTACTTTTTTGCTAATTTGACAAACCTAGTGGGAATGCCGTCATGACCTGATGCACTGTCAGATTTTAGTTTATTTATTATTTTAGTAATTTCATATGGGTCTGTGGGTGCGAAAGACATAGATTGAAGCTGAGAGTTTGATTGTACAAACGCTTGCCTTGCTAATTCAAGCTCCATTTTATTTAGTTTCTGTAGAATGACGTCTGCCAGACTTTTACCAATGGTTGTGAAGTATGTGTTGATCTTGTTTAACGATTCCTTTGTAGTGCTCCCAATCTTAAGCAACTCTGGAGGCACATCGTTTTTCGTTTTCATATTATATATGTCCTTTATTATGTTCCAGGTTTTTTTTGATATTTTTTCACTTTTTAGTAGTTCCTTTTGATAATACTGCTGCTTCAAAGATTTTAATATTTTATTGCAAGTGTTCCTATATTTTTATATGTGTTAATAGTGTCTTCATTCGGTCGTAGTTTGGCCCTTTTATGCAACTTATCTCTTTTACGAATTGATCTTACAACGCCTATCGTGATCCAAGGCTTAAGAGGTGCTTTCTTTTTGGGTATGTACTTAGTGCTAGTGCACTCGTTAATGATATTCGTAACAATATTGACAAGATGTTCCGCAGTTTGGTTTCCATCACGCAACTTAAAATAATGTGACCAGTCCATGGCACTTAGATTATTTAATGCCCGGGCGTAGTCTATTACCTGTTTTGTGTGTGTGCTTTTTATCTTTGGCAGTCGGGCGTTTTTTATTTGTAATAGGATAGGACTGTGATCAGTTATTGGTGGAAAAACCATGGTTTGCCATTTTCGGTCGTCTTTATCGTAAAGTGATCGAGACAGTTGTTGAGCCTCGTTGGATGTGTAACACCTTGTTCTAAACCATGAGTAGCTAATATGCACAGATATTCATTTAATTGATTATTATGAATGTCGAAAGGCATCGTATTAATGTTTATATCGCCTGTAAAAATGATGTGCCTGTTAGAGGATTTTTGTAATAAGCTATCTAAGGATTGTAGATATCGTCGAGGGTTTGCGTAACAGGGTGGTCGATATGAACAAATAACCGAAAACCTATCTACTTCAAGTATAAGGCAGTTTCCCTCAATTAAGTCCGGTTCAGAGGCGATAACTGTAAAGACCTTACGAACAATACCACTATGCCATCATTCTGATTTAAAAGCTTTTTAGAGTAATGTACATTGTAATCGGTTATATTTGGGGGAGGGATATCCTTTCTGGTTCAGCATTCGGTTAAAACTATCATATCCGTTGTTTTATCAAGTGCCGATAAAAAAGCCAATAGCAGATCGAAGTTGCGGTTTATACTCCGTATATTTGCAGTAAGGATGCAAAAAGTTTCGGAACTATCACTACATTGCAAAAGTTGTGAACATTGCGACACATCGTCAATCAGAGTACAGTTGGATTTATTTTTATCAAAGTCAGATGTAATATTATTATTAAACAGATTGAATTTTAATTGTATAAACACATAGTTCCATGTGTTTGCCTTTTTTACATGCGATTTGATAATTATATGCAAACGTCAAGGCGTCGCAAAAACGGTACACTATTATAACAATATAAATAACAATTCGTTTTGAAATAAACACTTGCTTTGCAATATGTAAATGTTTATAAATTATATATTTTAGTGAGATATATAAAAAGATGTTAACATTGTGTGATGTGTGGTAATAGTAGTAGTAGTAGTATTTTGTTTTGTGTATTGTGTACATAAGAAAAATGTTTTGCTTTTTAAAATGTAGTAACCGGCCTTTGAAAAGATAGAATTTAGTATAATTAACTTTTATACAATTAAACTTATTTTCTACTGTAAATACTAACTTGAGCATGCAAAAAATTAAAATTAATAGTCATTTTTCCCTGAGTTTTTGCAGATCTGCTTCGCAATCAATACGAATTTGTTTCATACCCTCTTCTTTTCTTAAGTATATGCGTCCAAACGAAACCCAGCAGAATGTATATTTATGTTCCTTTGCAAATTCTCTACTCATATAAAACAGCTTTCTAGCATTTGCTGTCAGGGTTTCTGTTACATATATTGGTGTACGAGTCTGATTAATTTTTAAGTGGGTAGTATTTAATTTATTGTTTGCGTTTTCCTTATTAAATGATTTTACTGCTGATATAAATTTATCCTTTGATATTTTGTTGATGAACTCTACAATTATAGGCTTGTAGTTGTCTGTCTTAGTATTTATCCTAAATATATCCCTAATTCCCTGCTTTTGCATATCTACATTCAGAACACTACTTATATTTTGGACAATGTTAAATAGATCATCCGCGGTTTCAGTCCTTTTTTGTTTAGGTATGTTCCGAATCTCTATAGTGGAACATTTTTGAGTTCTTTCCATAGATTCTATCTTGTTTTCGAGTTCTCGAATATATTTTAGTTGTTCTTGTTTTTCTTTATCTAGTGAAGCAATTTTTTCCCTTATCTCATCATATTTACTGCTCATAAATTTCACGCTTGTGTGAAATTCTTTGTATTCGTTGCGAAGCTCGTTTATGCTCATAAGAATTGTCTCCATCTTATTTTCTTGAGAATCCTTCCAAGAGTTCAGGGTACTAAGGATGTCTACTTTAAATGCCTGTAGCTCATCTTTGAAGTCTTGGTCATGTTTCCGTTTAGTTGCACGCGTACTCATGTTAGTGGAAAAATCTCCTACCTCAGAATCATCCTTATAGGTAGAGATGCTAGGTTCGGAGCCAACGTGGTATGGTGATTCCCTGGGTTCCGTCGAGGATGCTATGCGTGGTAGAGTCCGCTTAAGTGGCATATTTATAAAGCTGGATTTTTTAGGGTTTCTTATGATTATAATAACTATATAATAGTACAAAGTCGGCCCAGCGATTACGTATATTTTTTTGAGTGTGCTTCTGATCGGTGTAGTCCAACGTGTACCGCCTTTAGCGCATACGCAATCACAGTTTGGGCGGACACAATAGGGGTGCGGTGACCGCTACACCAATGGAGCGTATGCGCAAATCTTATTTCCGTTAATAAGTAAGGGCGGGGCTATGTCACAGCGGGCAATCTTATTCGCTAATTACTCACGTAGCAGTGTTCACGGAGATAAATTATTATGTTGCTCTTCTTACACTGTTAACTTAGGATATTTTATGCGCGCCTAGTATTCGTATGTTTATCTTAGTGTTATTTAAATTACTAATATTTTAAGCAGCACGGTTCACTATAAACACGTCTGTATAGTACAGTGGTTCGGAGGGAAGGGAATTAACAGGTGTCCCACTGAACCTAGACTAAAATTATGGCTTAAAAGCATAAATATTGTGAATTGGCATCCTAAGCAAAATGATCATCTTTTTTCTAAACATTTCACAGACGACTGTTTTATTAGACATGAGAAACACACCACTTTGAACCCTGTGTGTGTGTGTGTCCCGTCCTTTGTTAGTAGGCTGTGGCTAGAGCAGATTCCTCTCCCTGTACCACTGTAGTGGAGGTGGAGTCGTAAGGGAAAAGGAGTGTTGGTATGGCGATTAGCGATGCACCACTCGACTATCCTCTGCGACTTTTGATGAGACTACACCACTTGGTAATTCCAAGTACTCGTTTTTTTCTGGCTCTGTTCACATATCGGGATTGGGGAGTCCGTAGTGCAGGAGGTGTTTGAGGCCGCGAAGAGCTGTTGTATTTCTGGTGCGCCTTACCTGAGAAGGTAAACGGGGAGGAGAAGTCCGTAACTAAGGAGGGGCTGCAATTGGGCGGCTGGCGCTGGTGGGGCCACGGATGTGTCTCAAGATTTGAACTGTGCTTTAAGGACGAATACGAAGCGATTGACCTTGCTCATTTTATGGCGAACCGCGCGCTGTCTATCGAACATGACGTGCGTTAGCCGAACGAGTGCGCTAACTTGGTATGCAGAGCAATGAATAACAGAGAGAGCATTGCTTACTTCTTTATTAAGTCTTATTTATAATATAAGTTCCTGTAGATTATAAATTCTGTACTTAATTTGTTACAAACATTCAAAAATTATAATCTTTCCTCTTTGTAATATCAGTATTGATTATAAGTTGTGTAAAGTAAAATTATTCTGTAAAGAAAAATTATTGGATTGACATCGATTTTTTTAATGGATTGGTGCATCATACGTAAAATACTCCGCGTAACTGAAAATGTTTGTTCTTGTAATTTTTACCAGATTCCGTAATGCAAATTGCATAAATAATAAAGAAAAAGAACTAAGAACTAAACTAAACTAAAGTCCCTGTTTGTCCCATAGTGGTGGTAGGTCTGTGTGTGTAAATTATCACAGCAGCACACTCTAAGCAGGATTTTGATAAATAAATAGACGTGAGGACAATACGAGGTTTTATTTTGCACTGCCTTTACAGATAACATTTCTAAGCTGACTGTGTGATTTTACTACTATCGATAGCTAGTTATAGGTAACAATCATGAGGTAAGTACTCGCTTTAACATTCCGCCCCCCAAAGGACGCAGTCCTTTAATGTGAATATATAAACAAGATTACACAATAAGTTACAACAACACGCTTATTACAATAGATATAAAACAACAACATAAATTAAAGTGAATGCAAGGAAAGATAAACACAAGCACTATTTTCGACTACAAATTATTTTACATAACTGCAATATGGTAAGTACTTAGGTAATCAACACATGTATATTTTCTAACAACTATAAGGTAAGTACTCATCTACACTTGTTCATATCATACTAATATTATTACACATATTATTTTAGGTCGCGGATACATTTCACACGGTAAGTATGGGCTTTTTTACTATTAATTAGATACACAATTTTTAGGTAAGTAAATTCTACGGAAATATTCATTTTGTTAACATACATATTTTATTAACGGGACGTTTAAAGACGCCGCTCTTACATTTAATTGTTACAACGCGAGTGATATTATCAGGTCCAACATGTTTTTTTATTATTTTTGCTAATATCCGTTTACTAGGTGATACATTATCTTCTTTTATGATGGTTCACTTCGTTTTGTATTCCATTTATGTCCTTGATTTCCATTATCATGGAGAATGGGATAAAGATTGCGTAATTTGCTCTTTTTTGGAACACATCGTTCAGACTTTGGATGCTTTATTTCTTCATTAATTCGATACCTTGAACTTGCCTTATACAATTTTCTAATGTTTCCTTTATTTCTTGAGCTGTAATAAATTTAGTGAAACCTTGATGTTTGACTTTATCTACTTTTAAATTAAGCCATCTTTTACAGTATGAAATAACTCTTAACATTTTCGATAAATCAGAAAACTTAGTCCAAATTAATTCCTCTTCAGTTTTAAATAAAACAGTTAAAACTCTAGTTCTCTCCTCTTCCTGTGTATCTATAATATCAACTGATTCCAGGTTTAGTTCAAGTGCGGCCAACCAATCTGGCCCATTCCACCACAGTAAATTATTAAACAATTCCGGAGCTTGTAAACCTCTTGAGACACAATCTGCCGGGTTTGTATTAGTTGGAACATGAGCCCATTGCTTATAATCTAAAATGTTCAGTATATCAGACACTCTGTTACTCACAAACACAAAAAACATCGACTTGACCTAATTTCCTGCCTTACTAAAACTATGGTTAATAATTTTTTTTATAAAATAATTTTTTAATATTTTTTTTCATATTCCTCAGACATGCAGGTTTCCTCACGATCTTTTCCTTCACCGCCGAGCACGTGGTAAATCAGCACTTAAAATTGCAATTAACAATTTCATTGGTGCCGGCGGGGATCGATCCGGGTTACCCGCGTTCTGTTATATTTACAGCGAGCGTTAACCATCTGAGCTACCACGGCTCTATAAAATAATAATACCTTTAAATTAAATAAATTTTCTGGATTTTACCGTGTTTCATTGAAACTTTCTAATTAAAACTAGTTTCATAATGATTTCTTATATTTACGCGAACACTACACATGATTAAAACTACTTTTACAGATTTTATCGCGTTTATTTTTGCTTTTAATTACTTTTATTTTTAATTCCCGACGTTTCGGGCGCTTTCCAGCACCCATGGTCACGGGGGACTGAGATGACTGACGTTCCGATATCATTGTTATACCCGGAGTACCTTCAGCTTTTTTAATGATTGTTTATGGTCCGATATATGCTAAATAAACTAACTATGTCCTGAGGTCTTGCAGTGGTATGCTTGGGTTTAGTTTTAATTTTATTGATTATAGGATCCCAAGCAGATGGTAGTACCCAGCCTCCTTCTCTATTGAAATTAGGATGTTTTTTAATTTCAATAGCCTCACGTATCATCCTTGGTAGGAATCGGTGTTCTTTCGCTAGGATTTGTGGTCTATCAAATCTGATGTAATGGTTGGGGCCGTCTAGGATATGATCACAAACTGCAGACTTCCCGGAACTTTGATGCTTCACATCAGCTATATGTTCTTTTACGCGGTTTCTAATTGATCTTTTTGTTTGTCCTATATAAGAGAGACCACATTCACAATCAAGCTTGTATACTCCTGCATCTTGTAGAGGAATATGACACTTGACGGATGGTAGGAACTGACTAATCTTCTTCGGCGGCTTGTAGAATGTTCTAATAGAAGCTCGCTTCAAGATATAGCCAATCTTTTCTGTGACACCTCTGACATATGGTAGTACAGCAGGCACACGCTCGACTGTGGCCGGCTTCACTCGGTCACTGTGACGTAGGCGCGGGACCCGAAGCTTGTTGTCGTGCAGAACTTGCTTGACGTGCTGAAGCTAGGCAGCCAGGTGTTTGCTGTCACAGATCCCTCGTGCTCTCTGTGCTCTCTGAAAAATACCGTATGAGGACATTATCTGTAGTGTTGAGGACTGTCTGTATAAAAATAATATTGGTAATGAAGATTTAGAGGCCATACGTCAAGACATCTCGTCGATGCTACGTCGAAGTTCAGCGCCGAAATTAAATCTCCCCAAAAATGAATTTAAAGCGTTGAAAAACTTACGCAACAGACCAGAGCTTACGATTCTCCGCGCAGATAAAGGTAATTTTGCGGTTATAATGGATACGTCAGATTACAATTTTAATCACAAAACTAGTTTCATTTGATGTTTAGTGTTCCCGTAAATATAGGAAAACATTAAATAACATCTATGCTTTACGTGCCGGTAAAAATATACAATTATAGAATTATTAATTATTTTGTATAAACATACAATAATCAAATTCTTTATTGTGTACAAGGTAAAATACGATATATGTAATATCCGTGCAATAATAATTAATTTGTGCCCAAGTACAATAGTTTTTGTAATGCATGCAATGTTTGTGATCAATTTAACTATGATGTAAGCAATTTAATGTTTCATATACAATTTTTAACACTGGGTATATCCGCCATAAAATAAGGTAACAACAATATCTCTAAAACTTTTATTAATTCACACTTCAATATTAAATCATAAAAATGCATTCAAAATTATCTATTCAGGGTGACAAAAAATTAAAATAGTCGCTTTTAATAAAGCGGGGCTACCAACTAAAATATTTTTATATGGCTCTCCTGTAAAGTTCGGTTTTTGAATATACGATAGTGTAATTAAGAGCCATGATATGTCGTTATTTTTTATACAAGTAAGGTTACAAACGTGCACACAGTGCGTTTGCACTAACTACGCCAATATATTACACCTGCATTTAATTTCATCGTCGATTTAAAAAAAATTATTCAAAATTGTCCCTAATAAAGAACCTCTTAAAAATCAAGAAAGATCTATTTTTACACTTAAGAATCAAACACATTGTCTTTGGTAGGTACTAAGTAATTCATATTTCATAAATATAATTCTATAATTTATTTATTTATTTTTATTTTTATTAGGTCTGAAGTTATTTTGTATTTAGTTTCAAAATCTGTTCCTAAGATGAATTTATTTGGCTGTTTTTAAGGGGTATCTTGCTATTTTACTTTATTTGCCTTTTATGTACCTACTTATAAAATAAGTAACCGTCTAGTGTGATGTAAGACAATTCACTACCCCGTGGTCGTAAGAAGCGACGGTGGGAAATGAAACTATAGCCTGCCAAGCGTGCCACTTATAAAGTAATCTACGAGGTGGAGCGGCTATATTCAGCAGTGGGCCGCCGTAATAATGATGATGATGATAGTCTCAGAACAGATTAATACTTAAACGAATTGGCCTAAAGAAATGATGTAGAATGTGAAAACACTGATGAAATTTTTGTAAAATATTATTCTCAAATGTTGTCTCCATATAATTCCTTTATCATAGTTTAGGGGACCGAACAAATTGATGCCACTTGCCCATTATGTTCCATTCACTAATTTTTATTATTGCTCGTGCGCCATTTAATTTTCTCCGACCACGGTCCGGTATTTAACTCTGTCATGCTACTTAATGTGTTTTTTTTTTCATGGACATCGAACCAAATTAACTTTTATTGCCAAAAATTGTTAATTGTATTGGTGCCTATTCAAATAAAATATATCTATTTTCTAAAAAAAAAATTCGTCGATAGAAGTGACCAAAATATGTTTCGATGCAAAATAAATAGATTTAAGCAGAACTTTAAAGCATTTGCCGTGTGGTAGCATTATAAGAATTTCCACTACTCTATATCCTCACGTGGGTGTCGTAACAAGCGTCAGAGGGAAATGAAGCAGGAGTAGCAGCACCATCTTTCTGATAAAAGCTGAATAAACTTTATGCTGAATAAATATACTGTGTTTGGTTGCCTGGAAGAGATCGCTATGTAGCGATAAGGCCGCCAAATTGTACTTACATAATGTTATAATCTTTTTTGTGTTTTGTTAACTGTATATTTGTTTGTGGTGTACAATAAAAGTATATTCACTGTGGTTGCCAGCTCGCTTACTAATCGTGACAACTATGGCACATATCTAAAAAATCCCTATGAGGCAATCTTAATTGTAGAAGCGTGCTCGTCGCGACTCCTGCCAGCCCTTTTCAGGGCTGCAATTCTACACAGCTGCGCACCCATGCAAACGAAGGTTAGGGCGTCCCCCAAGGCGACGCACACCAGCTCGTCCCCGTTGGTGTGGAATGCAGCGCGCAAAGCGGCGATGGGGACCGCTACCCGTCATGCACAGCCCGACACGGCGGAAGGTGGAGGACGGAGTGCAGAGTTGGCACGTGGAATGTTAGAGGGGGCAAGAGAAATAAGACGAATGAGTTGATCAAAATAATGAAAGAAAGAGAATTAGATGTCGTGTGTATGTCGGAGACCAAACGGAAAGGCGTAGCTATATGGTCCGGAGTCCCGGAAAGCGAGAACGCCTGCCAGGGAGTGGTGGTGCTGTTGTCGTCCCGATTGGTCGATCTTATGACTGGTTGTGAACTCAAGACTTCTCTGGGTTCACTTTAAACTGGGACTGACGAAGTTATTCCTTTAGGCTGTTTATGCGCCGGTAGCTTCGTCGTTCAGGGCTGAGCTGGAGGAGTTTTGGGAGAATATAAGAGAAGTTCTAGATTTGGTTAAGGGAAACGAAAGAACTGTTGTATGTGGTGATTTGAATGGATGGGTAGGTATCGCTCGACCAGGATACGAGTTGGTGCTTGGAAAGTTTGGCGATAAAAGGGTTAATGATGCTGGAAAGCTTATACTAGCTGTATGCAAGGAAAGGGGTCTTCTTGTTACAAACACTATGTTTAATCACAGGAAAATCCATATGTACACTTGAGAAAGAAAGAATGAGAGAAGTATGATTGATTTGTTCCTGGTGGATGACCGACTGCGAAAACAGGTGATGGATACACGAGTGTTCAGGGGTGATGACCTGGGAACGGATCACTATCTAGTAATTACTAGATTTAGGGGTTTGTTCGCGGGTTGGCGCTACCGGACGGCAGAATCACAGTCGGTCTGTCGCATCCGAAGCTGGAAGCTTCAGGAAGAGGATACTAGGGACAAATATCACACGAGGGTAGCCGAAAAGCTTGACACCATCGATGGCAGGAAAGAATGTGTGGAGAGAACATGGCGAACCTTGGGATGGAATGGTAAGTGCAGCGGAAGAAGTATGTGGAACGACAAAAAGAGGTAGTAGTAAAAGAAGAGATGCATGGTGGAATGATGAAGTGAGAGAAGCTGTAAAAAAGAAGAAAAAAGCATGGTTAGACTACTTGGCCTCTAGTAACGATAAGTATATGAGAGGGAAGATGAAAGAAAGATATAAGCTGCAGAAAGTTCATGCAAAAACATTGATTGAGGAAGTACGTGAAAGGTGTAGAATAGAAGCGGACGAGAGATTGTCGCACAACTTTAAGGAAAACTCCAAACTCTTCTGGAAAGAGGTTAGAAGGTCCCGGAGTGGTGCGACAGCCTTAAGAATGAACAAAGTGCTTTCGAGAACCAATAACGTCCTCTCAGAAAAATCGGACGTCATGCAGCGATGGAGTGAATTTTATAGAGAAATGTATGCGTGTCATGATCTTAGTGAAGGATTCGGGGGTGACGCCGTGACTGGCACGCCAGACACGGACCTCGATGACACTGAGGTCATCAGCATGAAAGAGATTGAACGTGCGATTCGAAATTTGAAATGTGGCAAGGCTGCGGGACTAGACAGAGTTACTGCTGAAATGGTCAAGTACGGTGGGCCTCGCGTCTGGGACAGCTTTCATTTGCTGTGCAATTTGTCCTGGCGGACGGAAGATGTCCCGGATGATTGGCGATCCGCGGTCATTGTGCCTTTATATAAAGGTAAAGGTTCACATTTTGACTGCGGGTGCTATCGGGCGATCAGCTTGACCAGTTTAGCAAGTAAAGTTTACTCGAAGTTTTGACACGTAGGATGCAAGAGAAATTGGAAAGATTCTTATGGGAGGCACAATGCGGATTTAGACCTGGAAGAGGATGCATGGATCAAATTTTTCTCTCCGCATGATCACGAAGAAGCTTCTGAGTGTTAACCAGAGGATTTTCTGTGCTTTTGTGGATCTGGAGAAAGCATTTGATAAGGTTATAATGATGTTTAGCGTCCAAGCGGGTGTAAAACAGGATTGTGTCATGTCTTCCTGGCTGTTCATACTGTATCTTGACAGCTGTTTACAGAAGCTGAAAAATAGCTGTTTGGGTGTGAAATTGGGTGACATTAAAGTTAATTGTCTGCTGTATGCTGATGATGCAGTGCTTATTGCACCATCAGAAGCAGAACTGCGGGCATTAGTCACGTGTATGAAAGAGGAATGTGAAATTAAAGGTCTCCGTTTGAATGCTAATAAAACTAAGGTTCTGGTATTTGAAAAGGACGAAAAGAGAACGAAATGTGAAATATGGGTAAATCAGGAATGTATAGAACAGGTAAATGAAATTGTATACTTGGGGAGTGCTTTCAGCCGGGATGGAAGATTTGATTTAGAGTTGGATAGGCGTGTTGCTGCCGGAAACAAAGTCAATGGTGCCCTGAATGCATTAATCAAAAGGCAAGGCGTGGTGAAGAGTGCACGCTTTGCAATACATAACGCAGTGTTGGTACCGACTTTGTTATATGGCAGTGAAACCTGGGTATGCCAGAAGAAGCATAAAAGCAAGTTGAATGCAGTGGAGATGCGATCTCTTCGTAAAATGTGTGGCGTTACCATAGCCGACCGAAAGCGAAACGAAGAGATTCGCAATATGGCAGGATTGAAAGATGACCTTATCACAAAAATTGATAGGGGCATACTCCAATGGTTTGGGCACGTTGAACGAATGAGTGAAAACCGAATGGTGAAGAAAATATATAGAGCGAAAGTAAATATTAAAAGGTATCGAGGTAGACCGAGACTAACTTTCGAAGACCATGTGAGCAAATTGCTCGAAGAGGGGAGGGTCAAGAGTACTCGGATACCTAGAGGTGCTTGTATGAGGAAGTTAATGAACCTGAAAGAAGCGAAAGAGGTAGGTATGTAAGAATCGTGACACTTGGCGATCTGTTCTCTCTGGCTACCCCGTTAGGGATTGTGCGTGAAGATAAAAAAGGAAATCTTTGGGGGAGGCCTTTATTCAGCAGTAGACTTTCATAGGCTGTACTGGCAAAAAGCGACACAACTTTTGTGCCTTTTTAATGTATAATTTTAAAATATTTATTCTTTATTTTTTATTTTGGATTGAATTGGAAAATAATTAAAAATATATTATATTAATATCACTGCTTGTTTCTTTTTTGGATATATTACACATATTATTAGTAAAACATTATTTACAATACTAGTTGAATTTCACATATTATATTGTTATATTTCGAGATATATAAGTTTTATCACGACATCTTACGCAATATATGGTAGGCAGATGATTATAAACAACTTTACCTAATTACAATGACTTGTACTAACACCAGTTGCTTTTGCTCCGATCTGTTAATTTACTCAATTTTGATGTCCTACAGAATATATAATAATATTTTAGGACAATATTATCGTAAAACAGTGTCTACTGGGAGAGTTTATAACAGTTTTATGAACTCTCCGCGTTTGATTCGTGTGAATCGATCGGATTATCCTACTAATGACACCTCTCCGATCTTGGCCAACGTTCACATGAATATTCTGGATTAGGAACAAAGTTATACTCGTAGAGGGTTGTCTTCAACATACTTCATATCCGTATCAAATAATACGCGTCTAAAAAAAATATTACATAATATGTACTAAATAGCGAAGGTGTTTGTCCGCACTACATCTGCATATAAATGGGCTAAAAACACTACCACTAACAAACATAAGAAAAATAAAGTTTATACACATTAATATAAATATAAATGAAAATAAAGAAAATCTTTAAGGATTTATAATAATAAAAATGTCCTCTAGAACGAATTTCGGTCACGGTGACCAGCCTCAACGGAGACTAGTCATCGGCGCAGGACAGGATTATAGTGCCCAAGTGTATGTGCCAGCACAGGTGCAGTCTCTATTCCCTCACTCTCATGGCCGAATGAGACGATCAACGGACACAACCGGAGAGAGATCACACTCAGGACCAACGGCTTTCCGAGACACGGAGGTGACACACCGCCAATTTCCTCACTCCGGACAGCTACTGAGAATTTCTTAATGGGAAATCTCAATAACTGATATTTTGTTGGCCCGACCCGGGATTTAAACCGAGAACCTCATTTTTAGCAGTCACAATACTACAACCACCATACCAGCAAATTAGCCACTTTGTGAGAGATTACAACGCGATATTGACAGGGTGGTAGCGTGGTGACAGGATAATAATTTGCAGTTTCATACATCCAAGTGCGTATCGCTAACTTTCCACGCCATCCAGTGCTCTTTAGTTATACGCTAAATGGAATAGCTATAGCATGAGTGAAAGAGGTTAAAGATTTGGGTGTTCGTTTCACCTCAGGATTAAACTTTCAAAATCATGTAGCTGATATCGGCAAGAAAGCTTATCGCAACTACGGTTTTATACTGAGCGAGGATCGTTTTTTCACTAACTTTGAAGCCATCATAACATTGTATAATGCCTTAGTTAGGAGCCAAGTTGAGTGCGACGTAGTTATCTGAGCTCCACATGAATCTAAGTACAGTCTCATGCTGGAGGGAATTCAAAACAAATTTGTTAGATTTCTGTATTTCAAGCAGAATGGTATACTCTATTTACCCACCTAAACATACAACCGTATCCCTTGTAGGAATGGTGCAATATTATGAACGCCTTGTTAGGCGGGACTTCGCACTGATGTCGTCTACTTTCATATAAAAATTGTATTTCTTGGAGGACATATAATTGAATGTCACGGAGCAGTAAGTATGGCAAGGGTGGCGGCCGCAGTTACTGGTGGTCTCGCGCGCCCGCACCAACTTATTGAAGGAGGCGCCATGCACTCACGCCACCAAACATACTTAACCGTCATCATTCATCATCATTACAGCCTTTCACAAGTCCACTGCTGAACATAGGCCTCCCCCAAGTAATGCCACAAAGCACGGTCCTGAGCCACCTGCATCCATCGACTTCCTGCATGTCTTACCAGGTCGTCACTCCATCTAGTGGGGGGTCGCCCTACACTACGCCTACCGGTACGAGGCTGCCACTCGAGAACCTTTCTTCCCCATCGGTTATCGGTTCTTCGAGCTATATGGCCGGCCCATTGCCACTTCAGCTTACTAATCCGTTGGGCTATGTCGGTCACTCTGGTTTTACTGCGGATATCCTCATTTCTGAGTCTATCACGCAGAGAAACTCCGAGCATAGCCCTCTCCATAGCTCGCTGAGCGACCTTAAGCGTCCTCATACGGCCAGCAGTGAAGGACCAGGTCTCAGATCCATAAGTCATCACTGGCAACACGCACTGGTTGTACAATCTAGTTTTTAGAGATTGAGGTATACCTGACGAAAAGATATGTCGTAATTTCCCGAACGCTGCCCAGCCGAGTTGAATCCGTCGATTGACCTCTCGGTCGAAGTTGGACTTACCTAGTCGGACTATTTGTCCCAGGTAAACGTACTCGTCAACAACTTCGAGCATAGTGCTCCCAACAACTACCGGCATAGGTGTGACATGGACATTGAACATGATCTTTGTTTTGTCCATGTTCATCTTAAGACCTATCCGTTGGGAGGCACTATTGAGGTCATTGAGCATAGTGCTTAAGTCCTCCAGCGATTCTGCCATAAGGACTATATCGTCGGCAAATCGAAGGTGAGTGATGTACTCGCCATTGATGTCAATACCGTATCCTTTCCAGTCCAGTAGCTTGAAAACGTCTTCCAATGCAGCGGTGAAGAGTTTCGGGGATATAACGTCACCCTGTCTTACACCTCTCTGCAGTTGGATAGGTTTCGAGCTCTGGTTCTGTACTCGGATAGCCATCGTAGCCCTACTGTACAAACACTTCAGCACTTCGATATACCGACAGTCAACTTGGCACCGCTGAAGGGACTGTAGCACCGCCCAAATTTCGACGGAATCTAAGGCTTTCTCATAGTCCACATACGCCAGGCAAAGTGGCAGATTGTACTCTTCAGTCTTCTGTACAATCTGCCGCAGGGTATGTATGTGGTCTATGGTACTGAAGCCTTTTCGGAAACCAGCTTGTTCGGGAGGATGGAAGTCGTCAAGTCTGCGTGCGAGACGATTCGTAATGACTCTCGAAAACAGCACGTAGACGCGGCTCAGAAGGGAAATCGGTCTGTAGTTCTTTAAGAGAGCGTTGTCGCCTTTCTTAAAGAACAAGACCACCGCACTTCTGCTCCACGCCTCTGGAGTAGTGCCACCATGGAGGACGGAATTGAAGAGCTTCTGAAGGACTACAAGTACCGGTGTTCCACCCGCTTTCAGAAGCTCCGCTGTAATTCCATCCTCGCCTGGGGCCCTGCCGTTTTTAAGGTGCTGGAGAGCCATTCTAATCTCGCTTAGACTGACGTCCGGGATATCATCGGAATAGTGTCGGATAAGACTTGCTCTTGGATCGTTACTCACACTTGCGTGTGGCTCCAACGATGATGTGTACAGCTGCCCATAGAACCTCTCAATCTCACTCAAAATCTCAGGTGTCCCGGAAACGATGTTGCCACACTCAGTCTTCAGCTTTGACAGTTGGCTCTTTCTGGCAGACAGATCTCTGGCAAAGACTTTGGAGCCCTGGTTCCGCTCGATCGCTTCTTTAATACGAGAAGTATTAAAGTTGCGTAAGTCTCGCCGCATGCATTTGGAGATCTGTCTGTTCAGTTGCCTGTATGCTGTCAAATCTGTTGACGATTGCAGCCTCATCTCCCGTCTAACAGCCATGAGATTAAGAGTGTGATCGGAGAGTTTTTGTGTTCTTCTGCGGCGGGTCTTGCAGAACTTAGCTCCGACCGCATGGACAGTTTCCACGAGCTTGTCGTTCATATCGTCCACTGCATTGCAATCTTCTAGGCACTGGAAGCGGTTACGTAACTCGAGCTGAAAGGTTTCGGGATTCTGGATTAGAGCACGAGGGGGACGGAGCGTTGACTTCATTAGACGAGACCTCTCCAACTTAACGTTTAGGTTCAGTGTGCCTCTAACCATTCGGTGATCGCTGCCAGTTTTCACCCTTGCGATCACTGAGACATCACTGAACAGTTGGCGTCTGGTCGTCATAATGAAGTCAATCTCATTTTTTGTCGAACCGTCGGGGCTCGACCAGGTCCACTTCCTGTGGGGCCGCTTCTGGAAGAAAGAGTTCATCATAAAGAGTCCCTCTTTCTCCATAAAGTCGGCCAGCTGCTGGCCCCTTCGGTTCCGTTGCCCTACTCCAAATTTCCCTACCTTCAGCTCACCGCTTTCTCTTGTGCCTAGTTTTGCGTTGAAGTCTCCCATCAACACCGTGTAGTGGGTTTTTGAGGAATGTATGGCTCTGGAAATATCCTCATACATTTCCTCCACCTCCTCATCGGGGTGTGCCGAGGTTGGTGCGTAAACCTGAATGACCTTCAGCGAATACCGTTTGGTGATTCTGAGTATCAGGTACGCGACCCTCGTCGACACACTCCCAATCTTTACAACGTTGTTGACGAGAGACTTGTGGACGATAAATCCGACACCTCCTTGGGACAGATGGTCGCCCTCCCGGTGATAGAACAAGTTGCCGGACTCGAGGATTGCCGTGTCCTCCCCCTCTCTTCGGACCTCGGATAATCCAATAATACGCCAGCGCAACTTGTCTACCTCTTCTTCCAGCTCCAGTATCTTCTCGTCAGTCCTCAGGGTGCGTGCGTTATATGTTGCCAGGTCGAGTCGTCGTAGGTGGCAACCGAACCTCCACCGGAGATTCTTAGCACCCCCTGCCCCGCCGTTACCATGGTCGCCACCGTAGCCAGGAATAGCGGGGCCGCCGGGGACTGGGGGCCGTCTTTTTGTGTATTTGTTCATTGGGGGGTATTTGCCGTAGTTGCCACGCTTGGCGAGCGGGTTGGCAACCGCAGTTTTTTATTACGTCACAGTTGTCATCAGGAAGATGCTGCTGCCCATCTCCTGCCTGTCTCCCTCTGTCGCCTCTTACGACACCCACGGGAAGATATGGGGTAGTGGATATTCTTAACCGCCACTACACGGCACTTAACTATAAAAAAATACTTAACCGTATCCATGAGGAACTAGAAATATTCCTATGTTCTGTGAATTCACAAGGGCTGCATTATTTACAATATTATATTATAGTTATTAAAATGTTTACACTAGCGAATCAGGTCTTTAGAGCCAGTAATGTCAATGATAAGTTTGGCTAAATAAATAAATAAATATTCTGAAGTAACTTGCCTAGGGTAACACAGTATGTTTTTTTAAAGAATATAATAGATAGTTGATCTTATTTTTTCACCTACGACGAAAACAAACCGTTATATTTAACTTACCTAGCAACCTTTTTTTGCTTCACATATGACTGCGATTAATAGCACGTTTACTTATATGATTAAAGATACGATTCAAAGTGTCGATTTTCCTCATTTTCATTAATTTGTCACTTATAACTGAACTAAACTAACTGATATGGATTTTTGAACACCTTGCCCAGCGGGAGATCTCTCATTTTCCTTCTACGGGAACACTATCACAATTTTGTTATTTAATAAAAAAAGAAATTGGTATATTGCTACGCGATCGGAACAGCCGCGAGCGCTCGATATCCGGACTTTGAACGACTGCTGACTACCTCTGTTTCATTAATCTGTGGTCCGACTATTTTCTTCTTAAATGATATATAATAATTAGGCAGTAAATTAATTTTCAGCCATTATAAAACTCTTACACCGACTTCGCTATGGCGATAAGTTATGTGGCATGCTGACTCGCCGCGTTGCACAACAATGCACTCGAGACCACCTTCCCACGCTCTATTGTACTATAAACTAGGTTACCTGTCAATTTTCAATTATTGCAAAACACTTGTATTTTACATACATCAAAGCGTGCGGCCGCCAGGTGTACCACCTTGCGGGTGGTACGCTGAATCATGTACACCCTCAATACTAAATCTGGAATTGTGGACCATTACAAAACTCTTGCCGATTTTTGTGGCCAGCTCTTGGACTATTCTAATTGCCTTATTATTTAGATTTCTGTGATTGTAATATTAGAAGTTGTGATACGTAAATGATAACAGTATTTACAAAAATATTAATGGGCGTGAAAAATCCATCAGTATTAATTACATTTTTAGTAGCTTCATCGAAAAATTTGCGAAAACTTTTAAGTATAACTTTATATAAGTATGTATATATTATTTTTCTTTATAGCACATTAAAATCTACTGCTGCACTTTTTTTTTTTATAGAAGAGGGGGCAAACGAGCATGCGGCTCACCTGATGTTAAGTGACTACCGCCGCCCATGATCAACCGCAACACCAGGAGAATTGCGGGTGCGTTGCCGGCCCTTTAGAAAGGAGTAAGCTCTTTTCTTGAAGGTCCCCAGTTCGTATCGGTCCGGAAAAATCGCCGGTGATAAACTATTCCACAGAGAGGTTGTACGTGGAAGAAAACTCCTTGTGAAACGTACAGTAGTGGACCGCCAAGCATCCAGATGGTGTGGATGGTATCGGGACGTTTGCCGTGTCGTGCGTTCACGAAATTTGGCGGCTGGGATTAATCCGAACAATTCCTCAGAGCACTCCCCGTGATAGATGCGATAAAATACGCAAAGAGATGCAACATCTCTTCGCAACGCCAGTGAATCGAGCCGATTGGAAAGCACTCGGTCGTCGACGATTCAAGCCGCTCTGCGTTGGATGCGGTCAAGTGGAAGGAGCTGGTACTGGGGAGCCCCAGCCCAGAGATGGGAACAGTATTCCATGTGCGGCCTAACCTGCGCCTTGTAAAGTTGCAGGCGGTGTGCCGGCATGAAATACTGTCCCGCTCTGCTGAGCACGCCAAGCTTTTTAGAGGCCAATTTGGCCTTCCCTTCCAAGTGACCACGAAACTGCACGTCACTCGATATGTCGACGCCGAGGATTCCGATACTGGCTGAGGCAACAAGGGGAGTGCCTTGAAACTGAGGGGATACGACAAAGGGGTTCTTTTTAGCGGTTAACGCGAAAACTTGTGTCTTCTGGGGGTTAAACTGGACTAGATTTAGTCGACCCCAATCCGAGACTCTGTTCAGCAAAGACTCGACTTCAGACATAAGTTTGTCCCGGCACTCGGAGACGTTTACCCGAGAAATATTGGCTCGGCCGGTGTAAAGAGCATCACCAGTGCTGTCATCTGCATAGAAATGAATGTTACGGGTATGCAACATATCATTGATATGCAGAAGAAACAGCGTTGGCGATAGCACGCAGCCCTGTGGAACACCAGCATTAATAGGCTTGCAATCGGAGCTTGCACCGTCTACAACGACCTTGATGCTCCGATCTGCAAGAAAGCTGGTGATCCAATCGCACAATTTCTCGAGAAGCCCATAGGAAGGGAGCTTCGAAAGAAGCGCTTTGTGCCAAACCCGATCGAAGGCCTTCGCAATGTCCAAACTAACGGCCAATGCCTCCCCCTTGAACTCTACTACCTCCGCCCATCTGTGAGTGAGGTAGACCAGAAGATCACCAGCTGACCGACCACGTCGAAAACCGTATTGGCGGTCACTAATCTACTGGTGATCCTCAAGGTACTTCATGAGCTGGCAGTTTACAATGGACTCCATTGTTTTGGAGAACAAGGAGGTGATGGCGATTGGCCGGTAGTTGGACGGGTCTGAGCGGTCGCCTTTTTTAGGGATCGGGTGGACAAAAGCCGTCTTCCATGATTTTGGGACTACGCCTAGGGAGTAGGAGTACCGGAAAAGACGCGTTAAAACCGGTGCCAACTCTGGAGCACACGTCCTCAGCACAATTGGGGGTATTCCGTCAGGCCCACTCGACTTGTGGATGTCCAGGGAGAGGAGTGCTTTGTGAACCGAGCGCTGTGGGAACTGCACTTCCGGCATGGAGCACTCACACCGTGGGATGGTCGGCGGCGTACTCCCCCCGTCATCGAGAGTCGAGTTAGACGCAAAGAAGGAGCCTAGAAGATCGGCTTTCTCCTTTGCAGTATGGGCCAGTGAGTCGTCCTCCCTGTGCAGAGATGTAAGAGATGGCTGACAGAAATTCCCCTGGACAGCCTTGGCGAGAGACCAGAATGCACGGGTTCCAGAAGGAAGGCGAACTAGTTTCTCGCCAATTCTGCCTATGTGCTCTGACTTTGCCTTGGCAATGACTCTTTTGAAGGACCTAGAGGCGGAATTATACTTCTTTTTTAGAGCGCTGGTGTTTACATCCCGGGACGCTGATGCATCAACCCAGGCTTGGTAGCACTCCTGCTTATAGCATGATGCTATTTTACAGGAGCGACCAAACCATGGCTGAGATTTGCCTCCAATGGGCACCACAGAGGAAGGATTAAAAAGTTCCATACCCTGAAGTACCACATCAGTAACAGAATCCGCAACAACGTTGGGATCATCCGGCGAGAAGCAAACCCGCCCCCAAGGGTAGGATGCAAAGAAAGACCGCATCCCATCCCAATCGGCTGACCTATAGTGCCAAACACGGCGGCAGCCTGCAGAATGCAACCGCGATTTCAGCGTGAGTGGCACAACACTCCGGACCAGACAATGGTCCGAGGAGCCTAAAGGGGCGTCGACGGAAATCTGATATCCGTCCAGGTGAGAGGTCAACAGAAGGTCCATCAGGGAAGGTACATGATCCTCCACATCTGGAATCCGCGTAGGCGAAGTAACCAGTTGTGTCAGACCATATGCCAAGGCAAAATCATGAACAGATCTCCCCGCATGATCGGTTAAACGTGAACCAAGCCATTCGGCGTCGCCGAGGATCACGATCTCTGCGGAGGGGTCTGCTGTAGCAACGAATCTGCAGCCATTTGGACGTGGTCGAAGAGTCGGTCTGTTTCGGCATTACCGCTATGGGACCTATAGAGGCACCCGTAGACGCGCGGATGGTCGTCGCTGTCTACGCGTAGCCAAAGGATGGACAGGTCCGAACCTTCAAGTCTGCCGAGGCGTCGAGAACAGATGTCCTCTCTGACGTAAACGCAAACTCCAGCCCGAGGCACAAAGGAGTGTTCCAGTTTGGGGCTTACTCGTTACGGGCAGTATATGTCTTAATCTCTTCGCAGGTGGTTTTATGATCTCAGCACCAGAAGTCTCACACCATTGACGCTGCTTCTCCTCAAAGGTTACATTGCCATCTCATGGAAACTATTGCATCATTTGACATATCTCTTAGTTGACTTTTAAGACACACATAGAACGAAATGCGGTGATAGATTCTCTTACGCTATCATGATAATCATGTAACGTTTGTCGGGCAGTAAAAAGTATTATTGCAAACATTTCTATATAATGGCTGCCTATATTATCGAGAAGGGTAGCAGAAGTGGACATTGCTCTTTCACTATTTCATAGAACAGGAATAAATGGTTTATTAGAACACTATCATTTCCCAATAGCTGAAAATAATATAATAGCTCATTGAAAAGTAACACGTACTAAGTTAGTCTGTCAGTTAGAAGTTCCATGTTTATGTGAGACTTATATCAAAATAGAATATTCCAACTGTGTTACACCTAACATAATCTAAGCTCATATCTTTTTGCTTAACGTGGTCCGAGTAGTTCGCTGTACATTGGACTCTACCTACACCCTCTGGGATGACAGGCCGTGTATGAAAGTAACATACCGAATACAGAGTACATTGTACCAAATTGTTCCCACAACAATTTATCAGTATTTTAATTTAAATACTGAATATCTGTAGCTTTAAAGGTCTTTCCGATCTCACTCAGCTGCCCGGTTGTTTAAAACGTAACGAACTATCCCCTCTAACGTTTCAACATTATGCGCCAACACGTACCGGTGCGAGTAAAGCTTTATAATGAATGCCCACGCAGTCACATGTAGCACATGCTGTTTGCGAAAATCGACTTCATCACAGTGTTTTTTAGGTGTATAATGAATGCGAAACCTGTCAGTATTATAACATTTTTTCGAAAATATCAGTTATAAAGTAAATAATTTACTGTTAGTTATGGACCGTGTAGCGACGGTGTATAAATATCCACTATCCTTTATCGTACTGTGGATGTCTTTAGAGGTGACAGAGGTAAACAGGTCAGGAGCCGGGCAGCAGCGTCTTCCTGATAACAATTTGAAATAATAAAAACTGCGGTCACCAACCCGCCTGTCAGGCGTAGCAGCTGTGGCAAATATCACCCTATATGTCAATGTATGGCGAGGCCTGTGTTCAGCAGTGGACAGTTGTTAAGCTGTAACTGTACCTCTATGGAAATTACTTAATGTGTATTACAGCTTAGGACTTCTATTAAATTTAAAAAAAATATCCCACCCTCATCCACGTGGTAAATAAGAATTTGAAATGAATATAAAACTCTTCAAACGCACAAAGCACTAGTGACAATAAAGCAATGTATTTTAAAATTTATACGAATATCAATATACTCGTACGTATTTTAACGTTTTTAAAGATGTAAAGAATAAAAATTTAGCACACTAGTGAACAATGTTCTGGAAAATATGGTACCTCAGAAGTGCGATAAGATGTAAGCGTTGAAAAAATGTAAGGTGAGAGCGAAAGTTGAACTTGATATTTTCCTTATGCAATTAATAATTTCGTTATCATAAATAAGATGACGCAACGCACTGCGCATTAATGCAGTGTAGTGCAATTATATTGCAACCATGCTGTGATACAAGAAGACCACAACTACACAATTATTCATGAAAGAGCTACGCTGCAGCTGTATTATAGCGGGTCCGCCAAAAAACTTTTTTTTAAATGCTATTAAAAAAACTACTTAATATTTTTTCAAATTTCTTTTTTTATTTGAAAGTACAATCCTTCCGGTTAATGATGAAAAATAATTTCATTCAAATGGCTGCCTCGGCTGGCCATGCAGTAGCCTACACGATCGGTCCAATTTTTGAGTACATTATCGATTGTGTGCAGCTGTATTTCACCAATGGCTTCACGAATATTGTCCTTTAAAGCGTCAATTGTCTCTGGCTTGTCAGCGTAACACTTATCTTTGACGGTACCCCACAAATAACAGTCCAACGGTGTCAAATCGCAGCTCCGAGGTGGCCAAACGACATCAGCTCTGCGGCTGATAACGCGATTTTCAAAAACAGGGCGCAAAACATCAAGTGTAGCGTCGGCTGTGTGGCACGTTGCGCCGTCCTGTTGAAACCAAATGTTGCCAATATCCTCCTCTTCATTTTCTGTGAACAAAAATTCGTTCAACAAGGCCCGATAACGATCGCCATTGACTGTAACGGCCACAACTTGCTCATTTTCGAAGGAAAATGGTTCAATTATGCCTCTGGACCAAAATCCGCACCAAACAGTGACTTGTTTTGGGTGAACCGGCTTTTCGATGATTGCGTGCGGGTTTTCTGTGCCCAAAATGCGACAATTCTGCTTGTTTACATACCCGCCAAGTTCGAAATGAGCTTCATCTGAAAAGATGATTTTTTTGGCAAAATCCGCAACTTCTGCAAGTCGATCGCAGGCCCACTTAGCGAAGCAAAAACGCATTGAATGGTCAGTTGGCTTCAACTCCTGAGACAATTGGATTTTGTACGGCGTCATACCAAGGTCTTTACGCAAAATTCGTCTCAATGATGTCTCCGAAATGTCCAATTGTTGAGAACGACGGTGAACTGATGTTGATGGCGTTTCACGCACACTTTCGGCCACAGCAGCAATATTCTCGGGTGTACGCACTGTTTTTGGCTTTTCACGCGTTGGTTTATCGATGAGGATGCCAGTTTCTTTCACTTTTTTCACAAGGTAACGAACACACGGAGCTGACGGTGCTTCATTTCTTCCAAAATCCGTACGCAATTTTCGCACACATTCTGCAACATTACCATGATTTTCAAAGTAATGTCGCAATATTTCTCAGCGTTGTTCAAGCGTATACACAACCATATTTGTTCAGAGGAAGGATAAAACTAATTATCTGTCAACTTAGACAAGAGCTAAGTGTTGCCATTCACGAAATAAGCACTAGTTGAAAAAAAAAGTTAGATGGCGGACCCTTACATCAATTTGTACTATCACTCTCTCACGGTTTTCTCAAGTTTATTTTGTATAAGACATACATTTATACAATTTACTTATAAAGATAGCACAAAAAAATATCTTTACTACGATATACGTTACATTTTCATATCACAAAAAACCTTTTATTTATTTAACAAAATATGCCTATTTTACTCACATGTTCAAAGTTGAAATTTCTTAAATATTTAACATAGAAAGTTAAAACAATGTTTCCCACTTGAAATTATACATATCTTAACCAATACAATAGTTTAATTTACATTTTCTCTATACATTTCACTATTAAAACACTTTTAAATTTCTTATACAAAACTATCATTATTTCACTTGTTCACAGGAATTTTCACATAAAATAACACAGAATTCACCTTTTTAAGCTATTGCATAGCTTCTATCGCGGGCCTTGAGCGCGGGGCCGAATCCAGAAATTTATTCCGCCGTAACGAAAAAACCTCACGCTCCCCACTCCGACGGGCACGGGGGTGTGGCTTGAAGGCCGTGCATTGTCTAACGTCGTTTCTTTTCGGCTAGACATGTGTAGATCACTCATTTCTAGCGACCGAATCATTCTAGTTTATTTCGTCACGCGTACCGGTACATTCGGATCGATCATTCAAATGGATCCTTTCTGGCTCCAGTACTCTGTGTCTGTAAGATCCATTGGGAACAAATGGGAAAAAAATATTTATGACTTTGTAATGCTATCATCGCCATCTACTGCATGTTATAGGTAATAAAGCATTTTATCGAACAAAAATTTATGGATTTTCAAGGTGGTAAGTCCAAAAGATGCTAGATGGCATAAACATTCGGCACAAACTTCAATTGATTTGATTTAATTGATAACTTTATTCAAGATTATTATTATATATTTCATTAATTTAATAAATTTCTTTATTTTTAAATTTCATTCATAACTATACTTAATTTTATCGATTCTTATAAATTTGCTTTGCATTTAGGCCATCTAGCATCTATTGAGCGTACCACCTTAAGTCTCATCCATTTTGGTTTGATTTCGATAAAATGAGAAATGACTTTAACTGTAGATTGAATAAAATGGCGCTATTTATTACAAAGCAAAGCATTGAAAGCAATTTTAGTAAAAAGAAGATATTGTTTTCATCTAATATTATAAAATTTAGACTTCACATGTCTAAAAATAAGGATTGTAATGTTTATTTGCTACAAAGTACTTAATATGATGATTTTCTTAAAAGATAAACTTTTATCTTATAAATAAATCATCAAATTAAATAAATAATTTGCCTTGAAATCTTTTGAAGTGTTATTTTCAGTAAACCCCACGAAACTTAGGTGTTTTTAAAGTCTTTTTTATACGCATTTGCCACTAAATGATATTTTTAACTCATAGATGCAACAATCAAATGTAATAAATAATTAAATGTAAAATATTTTTTTATTTTACTTATATAATAATAAAAAAACCCTTATATAATAAATACTCTACAATATTTTTTATTACCAGTGTGGGTGTAGCTACTTGATAAAAATAAAGTGCTTCCTTATGACACATAAAGAACTTTCCACGTTTGCACTTTGCAGCTTCTCTGAACTGAGCTACTTCAATCTTGCACAATTATAAAAGAACGTTAAATTAATCCTATCCTCCATCTACGAGTACACTTCATCGTCAGATCGCCACAGAGACCAGACCGGGGAATCCAGAATCCAGATTCCAGAGATCTAACTTTGATTCCGATTTAATTTGTTTGACGTATCGTATTTCATTGTTCATTTCATCTTTATACCTCTCGCGTCTCGCCAGAGATTAGTTAGTATTTAATAATAGTACCTATGTTCCGTTTCCTTGCTCTGTACGAATAGTGTAGTGTTACCTATTCTAGCCGAATCCAAGTCGCCAAAAAGTTGACGCAGAGTAAATGTTGAAAGTCTTAAAAAGTCACCCAATTTTATAAGAAATATTTTAAGAAAATGCCTTAATTTAAACTTATGTTAGGTACCTTTAGTGTTATATTATTCATCAGAAGTAATAAGGATTGTAAGCGTAAAAGTAGACTACAAAGGTATTAAAAATACTTAAGAAGTCAGTTGCAATATCTACATTTTATTATTTTCTAATAAAAGGGTTATAGAATAAATAATATCCTTTACAATCGCCTTCTTTCTGAGATAGCCTACTCGGAGACTAGTAGAAAATCACAATTTTGGTCGCTCCGATTACTTTAAAACTAGCCTAAATAGCTAAAAATCGCCTAACTTGGCAACCTTGATTATACCGCACTGGTATACCTTACATTAAAAACAATTCATTCAGATCTTTCGGGATTCGGTTGGTTTGCGGCTCATTCTCAATTCAAACAAATCACGGGTTAAAAAGGTACCGTGAATTGTTTGTGATTGGTTGTATTGGTACATTCAAAAACAAATGAATGAACCATCAATACTTTTAAGTGTACCAGCTCAAACGAACGAATCATGCATGATTGACACAAGTATATTTTCGGCAGTCTTCGACACGGTGTTTGTGTATAAAGTGTTTTGAATATGAATAAACAAAGTGCATTTATTATTAATGAAGAAAGTCACGAAATAATAGTGAAAGAAAATGAGTTAGTAATCTATATAAATACATTTTATTATTATCACAAATGCAGTACTAATTTTAAATTGAAAATATAATACTGCAATAAAGATAACCTAATTTTTTGATATAAAAATGAGCGATATTAAAAGTAGCCCTCTTTATATACACAAAAACACACACACGTGTATAGTTTAAATTCTCAATTTAGATTCTCAATACATATATATATATATATATATATATATATATATATATATATATATATATATATATATATATATATATATATATATATATATATATTAATTAGAGATGGGCCGAAATTCGGTACAAGAAAAATAATACCTACTCGCACTTATTTTAACTGAAATATAAGGTGCTTCTAAACTACAATATGCCATGGCTGCAACTGGTGGATCTACTCATGATACTGTACCACTTTCCCCAAGGAACCCATAGTAAATTCTCAAAAAAAAATGCACTTTGTATGGAAATCGGTCAGCTGATTGGTCTCAAGTCTCCATACAAACAACCGTGGCATATATTTTAGAAGCACCTTATATAACAACATTAGATACTGTAAAATAAAAGATATTATTTTTACTCACTCATGGTCAATTATTTATTTATTTATTTCGGAACATTGTAAATGTGTGTGCCTTATATTAAATCAGTTCCTATCTTATCATTAGTCTTAATCTTAGTTCTTAACCTTAATCTTAGTTAATTAGTTATTAATCTTAGAAATCCCTGCCTAATTAATAATTAGCCATATTACAAAAATGAAATAAACTTTGTATTCTCCTAGTAAACATCTGGATAGGAGTCCGTAAATTAAATAAAAAAATAATGTTTTTGATTCAACATTCATTAACCTCAAGTATTTTTCATTACAATTAAAGGGTATTTGTTTTCAACAATCATATTAAACCAACTGTTCTTATCTATCTAGTCATATTTAAAATTTACCAGAGTCAGGTTATGGTGCAAAAACACCAAAGATCTTATCAAGCCTTATTTGGCAGAAGTTTGTTACGTTTTTTTTCGTAGGTATATGTTTCCTGCGGTGTGCGGGCGGGGTATTTGAAGTAAATGCGTAAACAAGTCACGACGCGTCGCTCCCAAGAAAGCGTGCGAAAATGAACCGAAGTGAAATTTGTCATCTATGAGAGTGAATTTTATCTGTGTACTCTGTAACAAATAACTATATAGAAAAAAAATGTGACAATGACATTTCGCCATTTTTGTTTGTGTAATGGTTAGGAACTCGATCAAAAATTTGATAATTTCTCCGTTTTTATACGTTATTTCTAATGTTATTTTACATCAAATTAATTGTGAAGATATTTTCTTTAGGAAACATGTTTCATTACGACGATTCAAAAACGTTTACATAAAATAATTTACCTCGAAATTCACTATACGCGTTTATCGATTATTGATTATATTATGTTGTTTAAAAAGTATTCCTATCATCTTTGTGTTAAATGGATGCTAAATATAAAAGAATGCTTCAGTATTGATAGCAATTTATAAATGAAATATCTGTTGAGATGTGTCTAGAAATTATTAATAGTTATTTTTATTTATTTATTAAAATAATAAATAAATAAAATTAAGTATACATTTATCTATATTGAGTACTAGTTGTTCCCCGCGATCTTGCCCGCGTGGAATATGTATTTCATGGGTTTTAATTTTTTTGCGCGGAACCCTTATTCTTTTTCTAAAACAAAAGTAGTTCAAGTTATTCCTTATATCATCAACTATCTGCCAGTGAAAGTCCCATCAAAATAGATCCAGCTGTTTTGGAGATTAGCTGGAACAAATAGACAGACAGACAGACCGACAGACACATAATAATTTTAAAAATTGTGTTTTCGTTACTAGTACTTTCATATGCATTTAATAAAAAGCTGTTCTTTTAACATTACAGACACTTTAATTTTATTTATTTGTAGATATAGATATAAGATATTATTCATATTGGTGTCATTTTAAGGGGAATATCATGTACTATTATAATAATAAAATAATTGTCTCCAGTAAATATTATACTTTTCTAGTAAAACTCGAAATAAAAAATAAATACGATTTATTTTTATATTCCCATATGCTTTATTTTCATCCTTTATTTTTTACTTGACCAATTTTCTTCTAATAAAATTAAATTCTGAATTCGTTGAGCTTTTTGAGAATATTTTTACTTGAATGTTAGGTAGGTACCTATATTAGTTTTTCGGTAGTAATCGTTTTTGTTGCGACAGTCTCGCGCGGTCGTAAAAAAAAGTTACTGCGCGGACAGGTGGGACGAGAATCACTTGCGCGGCGCTTGAAGGCCGTGCATTGTCTAACGTCGTTTCTTTTCAGCAATCTTCGACACGGTGTTTGTGTGCGTGCAACTAGACGTACTGTACGATTCTACGAAGCTCGCACGAATCGAGACGAGCTGCTCCGAAATCGGACGAATAGATAAGCAGCTGTTTATGAGAAAGTATATAGGTGTATAGGTATTTATGTACAACAGTGAATAACTGTACTTGTAAAAATTGTGTATAAAATGTTTTGAATATGAATGAACAAAGTGCATTTATTATTTTTTTTTATCAAAGAAAAAAATTCGTTTTCTTATCGGTCACCACGCTCAAAAAGTGTAATTTGAATTAATATCAAAGAAAAAGAAATACTGCATAAATAAAATAAATAAATAATTATAATTGCATAAGTTGATACAAAATACTATGCAATAGCTTTACCGCGGCAGTCCCCGAGTGCCACACGTCTTTTTTTTACACGTACAATCAATCTGAAATGTTTTACAAGTCATTACATACATAAATCGCTGAAATTGCAAATATTTAAATTTCTACATATTTGGCCTCCTAACGATATAGTCGATATAGTCCTTATGGCAGAATCGCTGGAGGACTTAAGCACTATGCTCAATGACCTCAATAGTGCCTCCCAACGGATAGGTCTTATGATGAACATGGACAAAACAAAGATCATGTTCAATGTCCATGTCACACCTATGCCGGTAGTTGTTGGGAGCACTATGCTCGAAGTTGTTGACGAGTACGTTTACCTGGGACAAATAGTCCGACTAGGTAAGTCCAACTTCGACCGAGAGGTCAATCGACGGATTCAACTCGGCTGGGCAGCGTTCGGGAAATTACGACATATCTTTTCGTCAGGTATACCTCAATCTCTAAAAACTAGATTGTACAAGCAGTGCGTGTTGCCAGTGATGACTTATGGATCTGAGACGTGGTCCTTCACTGCTGGCCGTATGAGGACGCTTAAGGTCGCTCAGCGAGCTATGGAGAGGGCTATGCTCGGAGTTTCTCTGCGTGATAGACTCAGAAATGAGGATATCCGCAGTAAAACCAGAGTGACCGACATAGCCCAACGGATTAGTAAGCTGAAGTGGCAATGGGCCGGCCATATAGCTCGAAGAACCGATAACCGATGGGGAAGAAAGGTTCTCGAGTGGCAGCCTCGTACCGGTAGGCGTAGTGTAGGGCGACCCCCCACTAGATGGAGTGACGACCTGGTAAGACATGCAGGAAGTCGATGGATGCAGGTGGCTCAGGACCGTGCTTTGTGGCATTACTTGGGGGAGGCCTATGTTCAGCAGTGGACTTGTGAAAGGCTGTAATGATGATGATGATGATGGCCTCCTAAGTACGTGGCTAACGTGCGTCTATGATCTCACACTATTTGAACAACTAACTTTTGCACGGCTATCGACTATCAGTAAAAATGGAAAGTCTAATATCAACAATAATAGGTGAATAAATGCTTCTACACAATTCTCAAACTGTAGGAAATTATTTCTAATCAGATTCTTATCAGTTATCATGTCTCTTATCAGATAACATAGACGAAATATTTCATGAATCAATACATTGAAAATAGGCATTTGTTTTCATACAAAACATATCAAACTCACATAAGACAATACTTATGCAATCAATTTCCATTAATTCTACTTACGCACAGCGATCATCTCGACCGGGGAACAAATCCGGTCTCTAACTTTATTTTAATATTCCTTTAAATTAAGATGATTTCAACCGGGGAACAAATCCGGTAACATAATTTATATCGTAAAAATTCCCTATATGAATTTGTTAAGAGATATTACTAAGAAAACGATAAACTATTCCGGCCTGGGAGTCGAACCCAAGACCTTCATATCATTAATTCGATATTTCTTTAAGATTTAACTAAGCATTTTCTTATTAGAATATTATTGCTCGATAACTTGCTTTTTAGAAGCTATTCGTAATCGGTTAACTAATAAATTGAAATATTCTTATAGGCGCGTCGCCAATAATCTCCCCTAGTTGTAGCGTGAATGGGTCGGCTCGAATGGGGTAGAACGACGCTCTCACAGAATACCAGTGTAAAATAGCAGCTTAATGCTGTTGTGTTTCGTATGGTTAGTGTAGAGAATCGGGGACCCATTTTGCTGGAAATGAGGCTTTCCATTTCAGTCCTCTATGGATGAGGATCTGAAGATGAGGATGGATGTAGATTTCATGGGCCACAGCATCCACTTTCATTAAGTGGACTGTATGCTTTTTAGTCATCCTTATTCTTTAAAAATTCTAAATTTTGCAATCCCAACCGGAGATAAAGAATATTGTATTTATTCATATTATGAAGGCTTTTTTTTAAACTCCACTTCAATGTAACAAAAGAAAATATATGATCCAATTACGAGTTTATGTGTTGGCAGGATCTGAATAGTATACGCTGGCTCGGAGCTACATGGAGCGACGGAAAACGGTTTTGTTTTTCCTAAATTAGGTGAGGGAATGGTTGTTTCTAATTTATTTAAATAAAACCTTATACACTAGACATAATAGCCGTTGGCTAAACGCACGCTGTAAACTTAACAGTACGCGAGCAACGATTCCATCCCCGCCAGCACCAACGAATTTGTCAATAGCAATTTTTAGTACAGAATTACCACGTGCTTGGATAATATTGTAAGTAAACCTGCATATCTGATAAATTTAAAAAAGTCGAAGGCAACAAGTCCGCAACATGCATTAGAGCAACGCGGCGGATACTTCCTTTTTCTAAAACCCTTTCAGAAATGAAAGAATCCTTATAATCCTCCAAACTTTACTGTTTTACGTTTAAGACTGCTGACGTAAATAAATTGCACATGTACAGACATTCAAACTCAGTGGTTATCATAAAAATGCTGCTGCCATCTCCTGTTTTATTTCTCTCCGCCTCCACACCACGGGACGACAGTTTAGTGGATTCCTACGCCGCCACTTTTCAGCAGGAGTTAAGCGCTCGTCATTTGTTTTACAGTACGCGAGTAACCCGAGTTCTACTCTCATTAGCACCTTCAAAATTATCTTGAATCTAATTTAGCACATGCTCGGTGGAGAAGTAAAATATCTTGAGGAAGGCTGCAACAGCGCGGTCAATAAATCTCTCCGTAAACCTCCAACAAATCAGTGGTTGCCTGTGCTCATCAGTGGGACGTTTAAAGGCTGAAACGTTTAATACAACTGCCTCTGATACCAAGCTAAGGAGATAACATGTTTGAAAGATATTTTTATGAAAATTATCGATACAGCTCCTCTACTGGGCGAATGGTATGAGTTCAACTACCTTAATGCGTTGTTCAACGCTAAATTAGACAGTTCAAATAGATATGAAGTTTTATATAATTTAACAATAAATCGCAAAAAGCTAATAGTAAGGAGATAACAGACTTAGTTATATATATAATAGACTAGCGATGTGCCCCGGCTTTACACGGGTGATTTCAAACTGAACACACACAAAAAAATTCATCAAACCTATTTTAAGCTCAGCAAAAAATCACAACAAATATTTCATCAATATGGGGGTCGAGACATTTTCGAGCTTTTGCGAGACTAACGGATAGCAATTGATTTTTATATATAAAGTTTTAGTAATGCCCTGATTAAAGTAATAGCTATAATAAAGCATAGCTAAAGCTTTTGATAGAGTCTGGCATACAGGCCTTATCTACAAGCTATACAAAATACTCTAGTAGTCTAGTCAAGTACGTTCCGTGGCCTCTTATATAAAGCATCGTACCTTTTGTTTTAGACAAGAAGGCACGCTTTCTTCTCAGCGCCCTTTCAAAGCTGGTGTCCCTCAGGGCTCAGTACTTGCTCCTCAGCTGTACATCCTGTTCACCAACGACATTCTCATCCCGTCTAAAGGTGTTCAGCTCTCCCTCTTCGCAGACGACACTGCTATCTACTGTAAAGGTACCTCGCTACCCTTCTTACGGAACAAGGTTCAAAAGTCAGTTGACGACCTAGGAGCTTGGTTCAAAAAATGGCGCATCGATGTGAACCCGGAGAAGAGCTCCGCCGTTCACTTCGATTATAAACGACACCGTCTCGAAAACACTCCACCAATACGTATGCTAGGGACCCCTGTCCCCTGGCATACGTCTGCCAAATATTTAGGTGTCACTCTAGACACAAGGCTCACTTTCAGGCCCCACGTCAAAAGATTAACCCGTCACGCACGTTTTTATCTGAGTAGGCTCAACAGTATGTTGGGTACGACACAGTAAAATGTCCCTCAGAAACAAGCGTACCCTTTATAAGGTCTGTATACGACCAGTCATGTCATACGCGGGCCCCATTTTTGCCCACGCCGACCCTAAAATTATTAATGAACTCCAAATAGTTCAAAACCTTTTCTGTCTTTGAGCTGCGAACGCACCTTGGTACGTCCGTAATGCCGACCTTCATCGGGAACTAGAGCTCCCTACAATTCAACAATTTCTTAAAAAACTCTCTGAGAACTTCTTCAAAGCCTCAGTGTCGCACTCCAATCATCTTATTCTTGAGGCAGCTATTTATGCAGCCCCAACCCCCTCTCGCTATCGAGTCCGCAGGCCGGGAAACTGTCACTCGGACCCGCCTAATAAACTGTCAAATGACCTGAACTGCCTCCTGGCGGCTCAGGCAAACTCTTATTAAATTAAATTATTCATAATTAATTTGCCTTCGTAAGCACTCCCTTAGCGGCTCGTAGCCACATGCGCCCTCTTTTTCCAAAAGAGGGTCGCTCCCGATACGGCATAACAAGCTTAAACAGCTAGTTGCCAGTCCCCAAAGGCGGTTTTTAGAGGGTATCACTTAGGTTCCCCCGGTAGGCAGTGAGTCCCTCATAACCACGATAGACCGGCTATCGTGGTATGCGTAACGCATTTTCCGCCTCCCTACATAAAGGGTAGCCCTTTCCAATTGCTTTGGGCGAAAAAAACTGATTAAAGTAGAATTTAAATACATACATAACATACATAAACACTCACGCCTGTCACCCAGAGGGGTAGGCAGAGACTACAGACTTCCATTTGGCATGATCCTGACAAACCTCTCTCGCCTCCTTCACATCCATACACCTCCGCATACATGCTCGTCGGTTAAGGGTACTTTGGCCCGTTTTCAATAAATCGCCAATTTGGTAGATAAATTTTCGCCTAGGACGTCCCTTTCCGACTCAGCCATTCACTTCTGGAACATAAATTTTCTTTGTCACTCTTTTCTCATTCATTCTTTCCACATGACCAAACTACCGAAGCATTCCTTTCTTAATCCTAGTCACAACATCATCTTGCAAACCACACTCTTCTCTTATAACACAATTTCTTGCCCTGTCATTAAGATTCAGCCCTAACATACTCCTTAACGACCGCATTTCTACTGCGTTCATTCTACTCTCGTGCTTCTTCTGCCACACCCAACTTTCACTACCATACGTTAAAGTAGGGACCAACACAGTATCGTGAATTACCATACGTGCCTTTTTCGACACATTTTGTCTCTTCACAATAGAGTGCAGGGCCCCATTTACTCTATTTCCCGCATTCACTCGTCGTTCTATATCCTTATCATATCTTCCATCCCTGCTAAATACGCAGCCCAAATATACAAACTCATCTACTTGCTCGATCAACTCCCCTTATATTCTTATTTCACAAATCGTTTTACTTTCTTCTCTTTCAAAAACCATAACCTTCGTCTTACTTGCGTTCACTTTCATACCCCTTTCTTTAATGATCTGTTCATTAATGTAACCATCATTTGCAACTCGGCCGCCGACGACGCAAGGATAACTTGATCATCGGCGTACAAAAGGCATTTGACGGTTAATTCACCCATTCTTAATCCGCATTCATCAACTTTCAAATTTTGCAAACAACTGTCCATAAATAGGTTGAACAGCCACGGGGAAGCCACACAGCCCTGTCTGACACCTTTATGGATGTCAAACCAGTCCGAGTAGACCCCGTTGATCTTAACACAAGCACTAGAGTCCCTATAAAGGGAATCCAATGCCTGTATCAAGCCAGCGCTCAACCCAAATGAGTTCAGTGTTTGCCATAGCACATCCCTATTAACTCTGTCATAGGCCTTTTCCAAGTCCATGAACGCACAAAAAACCCTTTGGTTTTTGGCCAGAAACTTCTCCGCGATCATGCGCATGGAAAAGACTTGATCTGTACATCACATTCCCTTTCTAAATCCTGCTTGCACATCCCAAATTTTTCCATCATTTTCTTTCATGACCCTTTCAATCAGTACCTTAGCAGACAGTTTTCCTACAATGCTAAGAACGCTGATGCCACGGTAGTTTTTAAAGTCCTGCTGCGACCCCTTTCCTTTATATACTGGGACTATCACGGCTTTGCACCAGTCTACCGGTACCCGCTTCAGTTCTCAGCATAAATTAAACAAGGTGTGCAGCAGGCCTGCCACCACTTCCTCTCCAGCCCTTAGCATTTCGAGTGAAACTCTATCATATCCGGCAGCTTTCCCTGCTTTCATGCTTTTCATTGCTTTCATTATTTCATCTATACTTATCTCGCTACCTCTTTCCTCTTCTTTCGGAATTTCTACTTCACTTAGTACACACGTTGTCTCGTCACTCATAAACACGCTTTCAAAGTATTCCTTCCATCTCTTTAAACTCAAAACTTCATCATTCATAATATAGCCATCCTCGTCTCTTATAGCATTCATCATAGGCTGTTTTGAATGTTCACTGGAAGTTCTTACAAGTTTCCAGAACATTTTAATATTTGCCTGGAAATTATCCGATATTCTTCTATCATTCTTATCCGTTCTTTCTTGCTTTTTTCTTTCAACTACTTATTTTACTCTCTTATTAACATGTCTAAAGACTGCCTTTTTTCTTTCAATATCATCATTCGTACCGCTAGAATTACCAGCCTTTGTTGCTAGTAAATCTAGCCATGCTCTCTTCTTTGCTTCAACTTCCATACGTACCTCATCATCCTACCATAACGTTTTATTTTTCCTTTCATTCTTTCTCTTACTAACACCAAATACTTCGGTAGCTGCATCCACTAAACCTTTCTTTACATTTTGCCATACATTCTCCAAGTCTAGCTCCTTCATACATAATTCATCCAAACCACTTATATTTTCCTTCAGTCTACATTTGAACTTGTTTTTCTCACCTTCATCTTGTAACCTTTCTGTTCTAATACGCTGTAACGCAGTGGTAGACACAGATGATCGATGGCGCCAATGCATAGAATATTGAATTGATCGCCATGAATAGACCATTAATTCGGCATAAAACCAAATAATGATCCGTTCTTACGTTAGAACCCCGGTAAACCCGTGTATCCACCACTGCGCCCCTCAATCTTTCATCCACAATTATTAAATCTATCATGCTTCTATCGTCACCACTTTCCCAAGTATACATGTGAATCCTCTTGTGGCGAAAGCAAGTGTTCGTCACAAAAAGATGCTTTTCAATAGATACGGTGAGGAGACTTTCACCATTCTCATTTATACTTTCATCACCAAACGTTCCCAATATCCTTTCATAACCAAGCCTCCTCACCCCAACCCTTCCATTAAAATCTCCTAGCATAATAATATTTTCATTTCCCTTACACTTCATTAACACCATCCTTACCATTTCCCAAAACTGCTCTCGGATATAAGTGTGCTTAGACATGTCTGGGGCGTAGATCCCTAACACAAACAACTTCTTTAAGCCCACTTTCATTCGTATCCATAGCAGTCTTGGGCTTACACATTCGTAATCTTTCACACATTGACCCATTCTTTCTGAAAGGATGATACCTACTCCCTGGCATACCCGCTCGATCTCGTCTACACCAGACCAGTATGCGGTATACATGCCATGTGTAGTGACATCCTTCCCCTTCCTTTTCGTCTCATTTACACACAACACATCTATTCCTCTACCATACATCATATCGCATACTTTATCCATTTTAGCATTCATTGCCCCAGATACATTTAACGTAGCCAGACGGGCCTCTGCAATCCACTTTTCGCCTCTCCGGGAGACAGAACGTGACGGGTGGCGAACCTCGTCGCCGGTTTTCCTCCCGGAGATTCTTCGCACCCCTGCCCCATTAAAGGGGCACCGGGAACTCGGGGCCATTTCTTTTATATGGTTCATCATAGTGCGGATAAAGGGTAGTATATTTTACGCCTCTACCACGGCGTGGAGCGGAGTCTGTGCTATCGGCTTGTCGCTCATTTAGCACCACCCGGGGGACACGTGTAGGGTGGGCCTAGGAATAGGTGGTCAAAGCCTACGGACGCGAGCATCTTATCCCCCATTTTTAAATTTCGTGTAATATGTTGTTACGAAGCAATATTTTCAATATTTCTATCAAATATTTTGTTTGTGATATGAACAGCCAAAATGATTGGACGTGGTACAAACGTTAGCGCAGTGGATATAAATGGGTGCCTTGGGTGGTTTGGAAATATGCAGAAAGGATAGTCCCTATAAATGAATTTCATATCGTCATAACGACGAAACCAGGAGATTAGCAGCAGCATCTTAATGATAACTAGAAAATAAAAAACTACGGTTGCCGACCCGACCACCAAGAGTGGTAACTACGACCCCCTTATGAGTCCTGCAGTCCTGCATCATATATTGATATAAAAGTCCGCTTGTTTATATCCAATGTAAACAAGGAGACAGTGGAAAAAGGTATTTGCGAATACATTAAAAATAAAACATCCGAAACAGTTTCACTCGAGAAAATTACAATGGTAAAAGAACGGCCGTGCAATGCCTTTAAACTATATATAAATAAAAATAAGCTAGACATATTTCTAGACGATCAAATGTGGCTTGATGGGATCTAATTTCGAGGGTTTATACATTTTAGAAACAGAATAGGAGACGGTAATAAACTGTCTGTGAGTGGTGGCGTAACAAAAACACAAAATAATGGATATTGAATCAAAATTATTTATAGTAACATTTAATTGCAAAAATGTGAATAGATCCGAGAACTGTGTACGTTCACATTGCATGACGTCTGATAATATATTATTACTAGAGACGTGGTTTTAGCCACATGATCTATCCTTTCTAGAAAATATAGATGAAGAATTCATTTATACGGCCAAGTCTCCAGTGGAAACTAATATTAAGTGCTTTCACAAAAGTTTTAGGTTTATTTGAACAGTGATACTCAAACTTCGATATTTGATTTGTATTTTAAGTAATAGACGCTACGAGTATTTATCGTAATCCTTAGGATCATTTTGGCATTACTACCGGATGTCACCTTTTACAACACCCGACGAAGTATAGTGCCCGAATGTATGAACAAGCAACCGATATGACCAGAGAGATATCAGGTGCAGGACCAATAGTTTTATGTGCTATCCTTGGCAATAAAAACCCAATAACTGATTTTGGCCTGACCCGGGATTCGAACCCAGGACCTCTTGATCAATGATGGTTTGAGTTAACGACCACTAGACCAACGAGGCAGTTCACATTTTAATAGCATGAAAATAACCACCGAGCTGAATAGATGGCAGTTTTTTTGATATAACAGAGAGACTCGTCAATTATATTAATATGTATTTATACATATGTGCTACGTTACATTTATAAACCTCTCGAAGCAAATCGCAAGTCACATCGCTTATTCAATACGGGTGATGCCGCAAGTTTTATTCAACAAGCTTTTTAGTACTCAAAGACTACAACGAGCGCAAAGTTTGTAGTCGTATGTGAGGTCACGAACCGGCCAAATACCGAGAATATATGCAGGGAGTGCCGCCAATTTGTTTTGTCTGATCAAATGAAAAGCCGCGTTTGTATTCGATGTGCATGCATATCACTTGAACGAACGCCACGTCAATATTTGTAAAATTTGAAATTTAATTTAAATTAATTTACTCACTAATCACAGCTCAAATGACCACAGGTTTCCCCATAGATCATTTCCCTCATTATGATATATTAGCTATTGTTGCCACGCTTGCCATGCTGTGTGTGGTTTTGGTAGACCACGGTGCCGTCCTTTAAACAATGTATAATATGATTTAAGAAACTGCTCAGGACGCGCAACCTCTGAAGGCACTTCTATCGGAGGTTGACTGAAATAAAATTCCTTGATAGTTGGGAATTTGAATAGAATAAAATACATTTATGTGAAAACACCCACAAAATAAAAATAATGAAAACACACACGAATGCACGAATGGACGCACACATGCTTGCATATATTTTTGTCATACACAACATAATTTCGCATAACGTTTGCGCCCATTATTTATTTTTTTTTGGTTATTTGATACTAGCCATTCCCTGCGACTTCACCCACATGGAATTTATTACGATTGGACTTCAAGGTTACTTTCTTACCCTAATTCTTTTTCTAAGATAAGAGTAACTTTAGTTACTCCCTGTAACATCAGCTATTTGCTTGTAAAAATTCCGTTAAAGCCATTCATTCTGTTGACGACGCTCACGTTGCTTCTCGAACACCTGAAATATAAATAATATTAATCAATAAAAAATAAAATATGTAAAAAAATATACTCATAAAACATTGTTACTTACCTAATGTACTTGCTGTTTTTCTATAATAAATAAGTACGTGTGCATACGGGGACGGTGGCACTTACCGCGATTTTTATCAGTAGGGTGAAGGTATATTTGCAACTACGGTGTTGCACCGCTGAGTACATGATCCCGCGTTTCGAGTTAGTTGCACTAGAACATCATACGAGGTGACACCTATGTCTCCCTCCCCGTGGATGTACACGCGCTCACCAAATTTTTTTTGTATATTTTTCTCCCAGACGACACCAGCGGCCTACATCAACAACATAGTGGTCCTTCGGCCGAATCCTTACGTCGTCTGCAAAAAATATAATAATAATAAGTACCAGTTATGTTCCACGCGCCGGCTACGCCGCAAAAAAAGCGACGACCACGTGGCACCGCTGCAAAATCGGAGTGCAAGAACAACCAAGATGTGTTACCATCGTTCAGCTTAAAGGATGAAGTGCTGGAAAAACCTGGAAATGCGCTAAGTGCCTCTAGTAAGAGTAAAAAGTCATCAAAGACCGCAGGCACGTCGTCAAGTACGGCACGCAAACGGCAATTGGAATACGAAACCGCTAAAGCTATGGCTCTCGTGGAAATACAAGCAGCGGAAGCTGAAGTGCAAGCAGCTGAAGCTGAAGCAGAAGCCAAAGTTAAGAGTGCTCAGGCAGAAGCTGCCAAGCTTAAGGCAAATATTAAGGCTTAAAAAACTATGTCCGTTGCCGTTAACTTATCATAATGATATCATTAATTTTGCAATAAAAATAAAGAACTATGTGGCTGCTGCCAAAGCAATGCAACAAAGTGATTATCTTCGCAGCCCGGAGTTAGTATCGATTGTCGTATCTAAGCTTCCAACTTTGCTTGTCGCAAAATGGACCGACTACGTTTATGAACAGCGAGAGTGTAATTTACCGAAGCTAGAATTGCTTAGTGATTTTTTATATGAGGAAGCCACTAAAACAGCTGCATCAGGAGTAAGTCATATTCACGCTCAATATAATTTAAAGAAGCCCGATGAACGTAAACACCGTTCACACTCGTTGTTGTACACAAATAGTAATCAATTACAAAACGCGGAAAAGTGTACATTTTGCCGAAAATGGGCTCATGGTGTCGCAGATTGTTCACGGTTTAAGCGCGCCTTACGCAAAGATCGCTGGCGATTTGTACGCGTAAATAAACTTTGCTTCAAATGTCTTGCCCCCCGCCATACGAATGGTATGTCTTGTATTGGCAGTAATTGCGACATTGACGGCTGCAATCAACCGCATCATCGTTTACTGCACTGGATAAAACCATTGGAAGAAAGCTTAAAAACTGTGGAGCGAAGTGAGGATGAGCATCCCAGCACCAATGAAACAGTGACTCATACGGTGGCATCCCACTGTCACAAGGTGCTTTTGAAAGTGGTGCCGCTCACTCTTCACGGACCGAATGGCAGTTTGCATACGCATGCACTACTGGATGATGGAGCTACCGTGACGGTGATATCCTCTGATATCGCAGATGAGCTCGGATTATACGGTGCAAACGTGATATTGCGCGCGCGCAGCGCATGGGACTCGGGCGAGCTTGTGTGTGAATCTCAAGTAGTGAGTGTTAGTGTTACCAATTCGTATAACGAAATGTTTACTTTCCGTGCGCGTAAAATTAAAGAATTAAATTTACCAACACAAAAAGTGCCGAATATGGACTTTAATAATTATGGATTGTTAAGTGAAGATCTTATGTTATGTAATTGTAACGCTAAGCCAAAATTATTAATAGGTCAGGACAACCATCATTTAATTTCTCCCATTCGTTGTGTTCGTGGTAAGCAGCGTGAGCCGTACATAACTCAAACTGCGCTTGGATGGTGTGTGCACGGATATATGGTAAGTGATGTTAATTGCACTGATCGCTTTGTCTCTTTCATTAATAGTTGCACCGAAAAAGCGGGACAGTCGCAGTGTATCTTTCACTTACACACGGTAGAATCGATTGCTAGCGATCTCTCTCTCGATAACGATAACGGTGAATGCACCTGCGCGCAGTTGCACGATGCGGTTCGTAGATCCTTCGCGTTAGAGTCTATTGGTGTAGGTTCGAAGCCGCGCCGCAACCCAGACGAAATACGCGCTTTACAAATTTTAGATGACACTGCAGAATTAGTAAATGGTCAATGGAATGTCGGCTTACCGTGGAAATACGATGAATTACATTTACCCGACTCTTACCCTAACGCTTTTAATCGTCTAAAGTCAATAGAAAGAAAATTTTTGCTCAACAAAGAGTATGCAACTCGTTATTGTGAAAGAATGAGATACTTATTTTCTAATGGTTATGCTAGAGAACTTAATGAGACCGATGAAAACTCTAATAAACGTATAATATGGTATTTGCCGCACTTTGGTGTAGATAATCCAAATAAGAAAAAACTGCGTTTAGTTTATGACGCGGCAGCAAAGTCGAACGGTTATTCTTTAAATGATTTTCTTTTACAAGGCCCTGATTTGTTACAATCGTTATTAGGAATAATGTTACGATTTAGAGAAAACCGCGTAGGTATCATAGGGGACATAAAAGATATGTTTTTAAGGATTAATGTACGAAAAGAAGATGTTAATTCTTTGCGTTTTTTGTGGAAAGATATCTATTTAAGCAATGAAAGTGAACAATTAGGCTTCGGAAGTAGTAACAAAGGTTCAAAATTACCTATACAACATCCTGTTAAGAAATATGTTATGACGTCATTAATTTTTGGCGCTAACTGCTCCCCATTTATAGCACAATATATTAACCAAAATAAAAACACATTGCGCTTTCAGAATAAAATGCCGGATGCAGTTAATGCAATTAGGAAAAATCAATATATGGACGATTTTATCGATAGTTTACCAGACGTCGCTACTGCTACAAAAATGATAAAAGATGTTTCATATATTAATCAGCAAGGTGGTTTTGTGATGCGTAACTGGTTAAGTAACAAGTCAGATGTTCTTAATGATATGCCAAAAGAGACTTTAAATGACATGGCGATACGGTTTAATGTTGAATCCCAGCCGGAACGAACGCTTGGGCTTTTGTGGTTTCCCGCGAGTGATATGTTCGGGTTCGATCTTTCGTTAAAGCGTATACCGAGTGATATTTTACAACTATCACGAAAACCGACTAAGCGTGAAGTTCTTCGTATTATAATGTCTGTATATGATATTCATGGTTTTTTAGCACCTTTTACGATAAAATCCAAAATTTTAATGCGCGAAATATGGAATGTAGGTATAAAGTGGGATCAGGCAATAACAGATAGTTTATTTGTTTTATTTAAAGATTGGATTTCGCAGTTACAAGAAATGAGTTACGTTCGAATCCCGCGGTGGTATTTCTATAGCAACGATTCTGTCGGTGTGAATGAGAAGAGCGGCCACACCGTAAACGACGATGAGACGTCGTTGCAATTGCATATTTTTTGTGATGCATCTCCATGCGCATACGCATGTGTTGCTTATTGGCGTAAACAAGACAGCAACGGCGTGCAGGTGTCATTCATTGCGAGTAAAAGTCGCGTTGCGCCGTTAAAACCGTTAACTATGCCTAAACTCGAACTTCAAGGCGCGCTATTAGCATGTCGCTTGGCAGAGACTATAAAAAAGGAGCATAGAATTAAACCGTCACGTGTTTTTTATTGGACTGATTCAATGATTGTTATTTATTGGATACGTAACGAGCATAGAAATTACAAAGTTTTTATTGCAAATAGGTTAGGTGAAATTGATGAGTTAAGTAAAATTGATGAGTGGCATTATGTGCCGACAAATTTAAATATAGCGGATTTAGCTACAAAAAATAATGATTACGACTTCAACAAGGACTCCTCTTGGTTAACGGGTCCGTCTTTTCTGTACACAGAAGAAAAATATTGGCCCCGAGAGCCTGAAAATAACGAAAAGAGCAACAATGAGCTGTTAGATAAAATATATGTAGTAATAAAATCACCAAAGGAGAATTGTAATAGTATTTATGATTTGCCTATTCCGTATCCAAACCGTTTCTCAGTGTGGCTGCGCTTGCTTCGCTGCACCGCATCTGTACTATTATTTATAGAAAAATGTAGAAAAACCGGTACTCGGCGTATTAATAACTTGTTAATGAATAGAGCCGAAGTACTTTTGTTACGCTATTCACAATCACAATCATTTCAGACTGAAATTGATTTGCTGAAACAAAATAAAGAAATTAATCGTGATAGTCGTTTACGTTCATTGACACCATTTTTAGATAAAGACGGCTTATTGCGTGTAGGAGGGCGTATAAACGCGGCTGCAAACGTCACTGAAACTATGAAAAACACGGTGATTCTGGATGGTAAACATCGCATAGCAAGGCTGGTGGTTTTGGACTTCCACGTACGTGCTGCTCATTCGTATAATGAACTTGTAATAAACGAGCTACGACAAAAATATTGGGTTGTAAATCTGAGACCTACAGTTCGCTCCGTAGCTTCACAGTGTTTAGTTTGCCGAATACGAAAAGCAGCACCAAGACCGCCTCGCCTCGGGGACTTGCCATTTCAAAGATTGGTTCATCATCAAAGACCTTTTACCGTTTGTGGTGTAGACTTATTCGGTCCGATCGAAGTAACTGTGGGCAGGCAGAGACCCAAAAGATATGGTGTTCTTTTTACATGTTTAACAATACGAGCTGTTCATATTGAAATAGTATCGACGCTTACCGCAGACTCACTTATAATGGCACTTAGGAGGATGGCTGCACGCCGTGGGTGGCCTCATACTGTCATATCTGACAACGGAACTAACATGCGAGGTGCTGATGCTGAACTTCGAAAATCTTTTGAAGAAATTAAGCAGCAGCAAGTTATAGCCGAAGCATTAAACAAAGGAGTTTCCTGGCAGTTTATACCACCGGCCAGTCCTCATATGGGGGGAGCTTGGGAGCGTCTGATTAGAAGTGTGAAAACGGCACTGAAAGTCGTTCTTAGAGAGAGGGCTCCTCGAGAAGAAGTTTTATTAACGCTTCTCGCTGAAGTCGAAAATATAATTAATAGTAGACCGCTTACCCATGTTTCGGTGGACCCTCAAAGTAAAGAGGCATTAACTCCAAATCATTTTTTACTAGGATCTTCGTCGAACTTACCTGTACCTGGGGTCTTTGATGATGGCGACATGTATGTTAGACGACAGTGGCGTATTGCCCAACGGTTGACAGACTTATTTTGGAGCAGATGGGTAAAAGAGTTTTTGCCAGAGCTAATTCCTCGTCGTAAATGGGATAGGGAAGGTCCGCAATTAAAAGTAGGAGATCTTGTAGTAGTAGTCGATCCATCATTATTTCGAAACTGTTGGCCAATGGGTATTATTGAAAAGGTTTATCCAGGTTCAGACGGCAGAGTCAGAGTAGTTGACGTTAGGACTAAGTTAGGAGTGATGAAGCGATCAGCTGCTCGCGTGGCCTTTCTCCAGCTTGTTAATGAGTGTCGGCGAACCGACACTTGGGGGGAGGATGTTGACGACGCTCACGTTGCTTCTCGAACACCTGAAATATAAATAATATTAATCAATAAAAAATAAAATATGTAAAAAAATATACTCATAAAACATTGTTACTTACCTAATGTACTTGCTGTTTTTCTATAATAAATAAGTACGTGTGCATACGGGGACGGTGGCACTTACCGCGATTTTTATCAGTAGGGTGAAGGTATATTTGCAACTACGGTGTTGCACCGCTGAGTACATGATCCCGCGTTTCGAGTTAGTTGCACTAGAACATCATACGAGGTGACACCTATGTCTCCCTCCCCGTGGATGTACACGCGCTCACCAAATTTTTTTTGTATATTTTTCTCCCAGACGACACCAGCGGCCTACATCATCAACACATTCAAAGCCAGCCATTTCGGAGGGTAGCCGGAACAAACACACAGACAGACACACAAAAAGTTTAAAAATTGTTTTTTTTTTGTTATAAGTATACTTTCATATGTATTTATTAAAAATAAGTTAATTTCACATTACGACCAGATACTTCAATTTAATTTACTTCTATATAGATTGTTATAATGCTTTTAAGTTCTACAATTTACGATTTGGAAGCATATATCTACGGTACTACGGTGGCCATTATTATTATTACTACTTGCCACATTAGTTTGTATAAATAAACATCAGCATTATGCGGCTATTTTGCCATGGTATTCTGTAAGAAAATAATCGCTCCCAGGTTGAACCGTCCATTAGCAGGTATTTCCTTTTTACGAAACTCAATCAAAGAACTAAGACTCCATATGTTAGTAAGGATGGCTACTGTAGTTCATGGATACCACAAACCAATTTCAAGCAAAAAAGGTTACAGATTCGTGGCCAATTTCGAGGACTAAGATGAAATGACTGACGGCCTGTAATAATACTTATTTTCTATACCCTTCAGACTGGAACTCAGCAGTGCTGGCACTGCTGTTTAATAGCATAAATAGATAAGGGGTGATACCTACCCGACCAACTAGACCCACTACTAGGCTGAAAACAGTCTACCAACTCTTGCAGTCATGATATGATGAACTTCGGAATCCATATCTGTATCCGTAAAGTGTTAGCCAGGTATTTCAACCACTAGGCTACGTAGTTTATATTTATATTAGTCACCGCATGAAATGATTACATCAGGCTCTGGTTGCCGTCAACTTAAGAAATACCATGACCTATATGTCTTACGTTTGTAACTTCATACAACTCTATTGGCTCGCGTGTCTGCGGTTTGAATTATGCAACGTGATAGCATGCTATTTGCAGTAGGGCAAGTTAGTGTCTTAACAGCACATGTAGAATGTTTTCGCGGTTTATTCAGCTTTGTAAACGTACAATGTCAATTACTGGAATGAATGTTGGAAACTTTTTGAAGTATTGCTTCACTATTTCTGCATATATTAGTTTTATTTTTCGTCGTCATTAGTTCGTAGTCGTTGTAAGTCAGTTGATGATAAAATATATTTAGATGGTACATAAAATCAACAAGTAATCTACGTTGATAGTAAAATAATAAGGTTTTAAATATAAGTAACTTAAAGTAAAAAAGTACTGGTAAAAATGACTTTGTTTTTATTTTGTTTGTAATAATTAAATGTTTGACATGGGCCTCCAAAATTACACGTAGAATTTGCCCTACATTAGCAATTGGATCTGCAAATGCGGTACCACAAGATGTATGGCACCTTTGACGCTCAACTCGTGGGGCTGTTTTACATTTGGCATACGTGTAACGGTTATACCGCCATCTATCGGCGGTTATGAGATTAAATGTCAAAATATGGTGCGGGAAGGGAATGCATAACCCTGTTTTGTGGACGTTAGATTAAATTCGTATAAAAAAGCAAAGTTACAGCCTATATACGTCCCACTGCTGGGCACAGGCCTCCTCTCATTTCTGAAAGGCTGGTAGGGCAAGGAATAGTCCGCCGCGCTGGCCCAATGCGTGTTGGCGAACTTCACATATCTTCGAAATATTTTTTCTTATTCCTCAGACGTGCAGGTTTCCTCACGATGTTTTCCTTCACCGCCGAGCACATGGTAAATCAGCACTTAAAATTGCAATTAATAATTTCATTGGTGCCGACGGGAATCGAACCCGGTTTGCTCGCGTATTGTGAAATGTACAGCGAGCGCTAACCATCTGAGCTACCACGGCTCTAAATTCGTATGGCTTCAGATAATGGTGGATTTACAATCTTCTCCGCCACACGCAAAAAAAATATTCATCAGCACGACCATCTGTCTTATCTAGATGTAGAGAATAGTCTCTCGTTAGTAAAGTTGTAAAGATTGGGAATGTGTCAATGCCGGTTGCGTACTTTTACTCAAATCACCAAACGGTATTCGTTGAAGATATACAGGTTTAGGTACCATCGTCGGCACATCCCAATGAGGAGGTGGAGGAAATATATAAGGATAACTCTAGAGCCATTTATTCCAAAATAACCCATTATAGAGGATACCGGGGATAGTTGGCTTTAGGGGCAGGTTGACTTACTGTCAATAACTCCATCTTCTCGAAAGTGTTGCCTCATCCAACTAGGCGCGAGAAATCGTTTTATTCCTCCGCTCAGGTACCGGGTGTCTGGTATCGCGAAGGCACGTCATTCGGGATACAGTTTATATACCAGTGGCCGTGTCTGTTAGTGTTTGTAATTAACTAAATGTCGACTTAGCTAATAATGAAATCAACTTGAGATTTATGTACTTAATTTCTAGTTCATTTGCTTTCAAATAGTAATATAAATAGTAACTGTTACTGTTTCTGTTAATTTGCAATTTTTTTATTATCGATTTGTAAGAACGTAATTTTTATACAGTCAACTACCATCAAATGTTTCAATGTTCAATAAATGTATAATTCAAAAATTGAGCTCTGATCACTGTAGACAATTTGTTTCATTACCTCATGTTCACAAAAAGCAAGTAGATAAAAAAGTTGTGTTTGTTCCAGTAAATGCACATCGCTTGGAGAAGTTTAGAAGTAACATAGTAAAAAAACTTCCATTACTTTCGTACCAAAATAATCCAAATTTTTGGTATGCGACATTATTTAAGCTCATTTGCAATGAATTTAATAATACTTTTACTTCTAAAACATTCTTGAATAATCGTAAAGCACTTAATGAAAGGGCGACAGTGGGAGTCCATAAGAGTAGACAAAGGTTATATGAACTTTACAATGAAAGGTCATATAATCCTAGCGTCGAATTTATTGAATATGTAAAAAATATTCCAAAATATTTAAAAGAGTGTGCTCCTTAGCCAACTCATTGTATTTAAGCAACAAAATAAAGACTGCTTTTAATAAAATTAAAACGACATGGAGTATAATTATTAGTGAAACTGGTAAGGTCAACTCTCGCAATTCAAACTACCAGTTAAGTTTTAACAATAAATTAACTAAATCGGATCAGGACGTTGCAATGGTTTTTGAGAAATATTTTACTGATATTCCGATCTTAAACACTAAGTCACTGAATTCTCTCCTACCGTCGCCGAATAATTACTTAAACAAAATGTAAATGTGTGTACAAAGAATTTTACATTTCATAAAGTTTCATCAAAAGATATTGTAAAATATTTTAAGACTATTGATATTAAGAGAACCGCCGATCTGTGGGGGATTTCTGTTAAAGTTAATGCGTCTATAATAGATACAATCGCACCTCAACTATCTATTATTTTTAATAGTAGTATCAAATCTGGTGTGTTTCCTGATTTAATGAAGCATAGTAAAGTAAGTGGAGGACGGAGTGCAGAGTTAGCACGTGGAATGTTAGAGGAGGCATGAGAGATAAGACGAATGAGTTGATCGAAATAATGAAAGAAAGAGAATTAGATGTCGTGTGTATGTCGGAGACCAAACGGAAAGGCAGTGGTATTGAAGAGCTCCCTGGCGGGACGTTAGCTATATGGTCCGGAGTCCCGGAAAGCGAGAACGCCTGCCAAGGAGTGGGAGTGCTGTTGTCGTCCCGGTTGGTCGATCTTATGACTGAATACAAGGTTGTGAACTCAAGACTTCTCTGGGTTCGCTTCAAAATGGGACTGACGAAGTTATTCCTTTTGGCTGTTTATGCGCCGGTAGCTTCGTCGTCCAGGGCTGAGCTGGAGGAGTTTTGGGAGAATGTAAGAGAAGTTCTAGATTTGGTTAAGTGAAACGAAAGAACTGTTGTATGTGGTGATTTGAATGGATGGGTAGGTATCGCTCGACCAGGATACGAGTCGGTGCTTGGAAAGTTTGGCGATAAAAGGGTTAATGATGCTTTTTTTTATAGAAGAGGGGGCAAACGAGCATGCGGCTCACCTGATGTTAAGTGACTACCGCCACTCATGATCAACCGCATCACCAGGAGAATTGCGGGTGCGTTGCCGGCCCTTTAGAAAGGAGTAAGCTCTTTTCTTGAAGGTCCCCAGGTCGTATCGGTCCGGAAAAATCGCCGGTGGTAAACTATTCCACAGAGAGGTTGTACGTGGAAGAAAACTCCTTGTGAAACGTACAGTGGTGGACCGCCAAGCATCCAGATTGTGTGGATGGTATCGGGACGTTTGCCGATGCTGGCAAGCTTATACTGGCTGTATGCAAGGAAAAGGGTCTTCTTGTGACAAACACTATGTTTAATCACAGGAAGATCCATATGTACACTAGAGAAAGAAAGAATGAGAGAAGTATGATTGATTTGTTCCTGGTGGATGACCGACTGCGAAAACAGGTGATGGATACACGAGTATTCAGGGGTGCTGACCTGGGAACGGATCATTATCTAGTAATTACTAGATTTAGGGGTTTGTTCGCGGGTTGGCGCCACCGGACGGCGGTAACAGAACCACAGTCGGTCTGTCTCATCCGAAGATGGAAGCTTCAGGAAGCGGATACTAGGGACAAATATCACACGAGGGTAGCCGAAAAGCTTGACACCATCGATGGCAGGAAAGAATGTGTGGAGAGAACATGGCAGAACCTTAGGGATGGAATGGTAAGTGCAACGGAAGAAGTATGTTGTACGACAAAAAGAGGTAGTAGTAAAAGAAGAGATGCATGGTGGAATGATGAAGTGAAAGAAGCTGTAAAAAAGAAGAAAAAAGCATGGTTAGACTACTTGGCCTCTAGTAACGATGAGCATATGAGAGAGAAGATGAAAGAAAGATATAAGCTGCAGAAAGTTCATGCGAAAACATTGATTGAGGAAGTACGTGAAAGGTGTAGAATAGAAGCGGATGAGAGGTTGTCGCATAACTTTAGAGAAAACTCCAAACTCTTCTGGAAAGAGGTTGGAAGGTCCCGGAGTGGTGCGACAGCTTTAAGAATGAACAAAGTGCTTTCGAGAACCAATGACGTCCTCTCAGAAAAATCGGACGTCATGAAGCGATGGAGTGAATTTTATAGAGAATTGTATGCGTGTCATTACCATTCCTTTCTTAATTATACTAAAATAGCTTTCATCTTAAAGAGAAAGAGTAGATAATGTTAGAAAGTGTATTTAAAACCAAATGAGCCGAGCTCAAGAGATGATAATTTAGGTGTAAAAGGTGACAATTTCAATTGCCTTTTTATTACAACGCTTGTTTGAATGAGTTCGGGAGCTGATTTTTGTAAATTTAAAGAATAATTATTTTATTCATAATTCATTCCGTACAAACTATCTAAAATACACTAATGTAGCTAAAACTGACTCGAAAAATAACATAATAATAATTTTAAATGTTAATATAATTGCGTAAAGTTATTTTAAAATATATCTTATAGTAGTCCGAGTGCTTAATTCAGTTATCACATATATTTGAATTGTCCTTTGGTTCCAACGCGTATTCAAAACACTGAAAAACAAAATATGTTGGTACTCTTCACTATTTAAAATATTTAGGTATTTATTGAAATATTGTATTTATAGTTTTGAGGTCAACCTATACATTATTTACAAAGCCCTTATTATTAATAATGTGTTCTGTGTTAGCATTGATTAGAGAATTTGTTAAAAAAATATTATAAGAAGTACATATATTTGCTCATTAAAACCTCAAACTTTGCTTATTTTAAAAGAATATACATCTTCATACATTTCGCTTATATAAACGATTTACATTGCCGTGTAGTGGCGGTTAAGAATATCCACTACCCCATATCTTCCCGTGGGTGTCGTAAGAGGCGACAGAGGGAGACAGGCAGGAGATGGGCAGCAGCATCTTCCTGATGACAACTGTGACGTAATAAAAAACTGCGGTTGCCAACCCGCTCGCCAAGCGTGGCAACTACGGCAAATACCCCCCAATGAACAAATACACAAAAAGACGGCCCCCAGTCCCCGGCGGCCCCGCTATTCCTGGCTACGGTGGCGACCATGGTAACGGCGGGGCAGGGGGTGCTAAGAATCTCCGGTGGAGGTTCGGTTGCCACCTACGACGACTCGACCTGGCAACATATAACGCACGCACCCTGAGGACTGACGAGAAGATACTGGAGCTGGAAGAAGAGGTAGACAAGTTGCGCTGGCATATTATTGGATTATCCGAGGTCCGAAGAGAGGGGGAGGACACGGCAATCCTCGAGTCCGGTAACTTGTTCTATCACCGGGAGGGCGACCATCTGTCCCAAGTAGGTGTCGGATTTATCGTCCACAAGTCTCTCGTCAACAACGTTGTAAAGATTGGGAGTGTGTCGACGAGGGTCGCGTACCTGATACTCAGAATCACCAAACGGTATTCGCTGAAGGTCATTCAGGTTTACGCACCAACCTCGGCACACCCCGATGAGGAGGTGGAGGAAATGTATGAGGATATTTCCAGAGCCATACATTCCTCCAAAACCCACTACACGGTGTTGATGGGAGACTTCAACGCAAAACTAGGCACAAGAGAAAGCGGTGAGCTGAAGGTAGGGAAATTTGGAGTAGGGCAACGGAACCGAAGGGGCCAGCAGCTGGCCGACTTTATGGAGAAAGAGGGACTCTTTATGATGAACTCTTTCTTCCAGAAGCGGCCCCACAGGAAGTGGACCTGGTCGAGCCCCGACGGTTCGACAAAAAATGAGATTGACTTCATTATGACGACCAGACGCCAACTGTTCAGTGATGTCTCAGTGATCGCAAGGGTGAAAACTGGCAGCGATCACCGAATGGTTAGAGGCACACTGAACCTAAACGTTAAGTTGGAGAGGTCTCGTCTAATGAAGTCAACGCTCCGTCCCCCTCGTGCTCTAATCCAGAATCCCGAAACCTTTCAGCTCGAGTTACGTAACCGCTTCCAGTGCCTAGAAGATTGCAATGCAGTGGACGATATGAACGACAAGCTCGTGGAAACTGTCCATGCGGTCGGAGCTAAGTTCTGCAAGACCCGCCGCAGAAGAACACAAAAACTCTCCGATCACACTCTTAATCTCATGGCTGTTAGACGGGAGATGAGGCTGCAATCGTCAACAGATTTGACAGCATACAGGCAACTGAACAGACAGATCTCCAAATGCATGCGGCGAGACTTACGCAACTTTAATACTTCTCGTATTAAAGAAGCGATCGAGCGGAACCAGGGCTCCAAAGTCTTTGCCAGAGATCTGTCTGCCAGAAAGAGCCAACTGTCAAAGCTGAAGACTGAGTGTGGCAACATCGTTTCCGGGACACCTGAGATTTTGAGTGAGATTGAGAGGTTCTATGGGCAGCTGTACACATCATCGTTGGAGCCACACGCAAGTGTGAGTAACGATCCAAGAGCAAGTCTTATCCGACACTATTCCGATGATATCCCGGACGTCAGTCTAAGCGAGATTAGAATGGCTCTCCAGCACCTTAAAAACGGCAGGGCCCCAGGCGAGGATGGAATTACAGCGGAGCTTCTGAAAGCGGGTGGAACACCGGTACTTGTAGTCCTTCAGAAGCTCTACAATTCCGTCCTCCATGGTGGCACTACTCCAGAGGCGTGGAGCAGAAGTGCGGTGGTCTTGTTCTTTAAGAAAGGCGACAACGCTCTCTTAAAGAACTACAGACCGATTTCCCTTCTGAGCCGCGTCTACGTGCTGTTTTCGAGAGTCATTACGAATCGTCTCGCACGCAGACTTGACGTCTTCCAGCCTCCCGAACAAGCCGGTTTCCGAAAAGGCTTCAGTACCATAGACCACATACATACCCTGCGGCAGATTGTACAGAAGACTGAAGAGTACAATCTGCCACTTTGCCTGGCGTATGTGGACTATGAGAAAGCCTTTGATTCCGTCGAAATTTGGGCGGTGCTACAGTCCCTTCAGCGGTGCCAAGTTGACTGTCGGTATATCGAAGTGCTGAAGTGTTTGTACAGTAGGGCTACGATGGCTATCCGAGTACAGAACCAGAGCTCGAAACCTATCCAACTGCAGAGAGGTGTAAGACAGGGTGACGTTATATCCCCGAAACTCTTCACCGCTGCATTGGAAGACGTTTTCAAGCTACTGGACTGGAAAGGATACGGTATTGACATCAATGGCGAGTACATCACTCACCTTCGATTTGCCGACGATATAGTCCTTATGGCAGAATCGCTGGAGGACTTAAGCACTATGCTCAATGACCTCAATAGTGCCTCCCAACGGATAGGTCTTAAGATGAACATGGACAAAACAAAGATCATGTTCAATGTCCATGTCACACCTATGCCGGTAGTTGTTGGGAGCACTATGCTCGAAGTTGTTGACGAGTACGTTTACCTGGGACAAATAGTCCGACTAGGTAAGTCCAACTTCGACCGAGAGGTCAATCGACGGATTCAACTCGGCTGGGCAGCGTTCGGGAAATTACGACATATCTTTTCGTCAGGTATACCTCAATCTCTAAAAACTAGATTGTACAACCAGTGCGTGTTGCCAGTGATGACTTATGGATCTGAGACGTGGTCCTTCACTGCTGGCCGTATGAGGACGCTTAAGGTCGCTCAGCGAGCTATGGAGAGGGCTATGCTCGGAGTTTCTCTGCGTGATAGACTCAGAAATGAGGATATCCGCAGTAAAACCAGAGTGACCGACATAGCCCAACGGATTAGTAAGCTGAAGTGGCAATGGGCCGGCCATATAGCTAGAAGAACCGATAACCGATGGGGAAGAAAGGTTCTCGAGTGGCAGCCTCGTACCGGTAGGCGTAGTGTAGGGCGACCCCCCACTAGATGGAGTGACGACCTGGTAAGACATGCAGGAAGTCGATGGATGCAGGTGGCTCAGGACCGTGCTTTGTGGCATTACTTGGGGGAGGCCTATGTTCAGCAGTGGACTTGTGAAAGGCTGTAATGATGATGATGATGATGAAACGATTTACAAAATTCAGCATAATAATTTATTATGAATATTGGAGAGACAAAAATAAACAAAGCGACAGACATAGTTGTGTAAACAACTATTTATTTTATAATTTTTTATCATCCTTGTAAAATTATGCTGAATTTAAATTCCATCACTTAGTTAATCAAAGTATTTTTTTTAAGTATTAATTATCCTATTAATCTTATAAAATACTAATATTCCTTTTAACCACTCCTGGTAAGCTTGAAACACTTGTCTTAGAAGTGGTTCACGGCAGTAGTCAAATCGCGGATTCGAACCCACGACCTTTTTAGTTCGCGATCCGCGCTCTGCCATTAGGCTACTAAGAGATTTTAATGTTTTGTCACTTTAAATATTATTTATAATAATAAAATATAAATGTCTGCATAACACTGGCCAAATGAAATAAGGATAAAGTTTTTCGTAACATATCTAGTCAAATTAAAGTGTTATGTTACTTCATAGAAGCAGTAATTTTACATAATATATGAATTCCGCAAATAACAGAAAGTCACAAGAATTACCAAGAAAAAAATGTATATATATATAGTAATAAGATTTATAAACAACAGGAGGTTGGGTTATTGAGTAAGCAGTCCGCTGCGTTACCGTTACCACGGAATATATTCCGTGACCGTTACCGTTACATCGTATCAAACGCTCAGTGCTGAACATATTGTAGGAATATTTGCAAAGTTAAATTTTAAAACTGTTATCCTGCAACTTGTCCGGTCAGCTTTGCCTCCTTTGCTTAAGTTACATATTTACAATTAATTGAATAGTTTTAAATGAATTTCAAAATTTAAAATTAAAAATGTTACTCATCCAAAGCTACATTACTGTCTTAACCTCTTAAAAGTCCACTGCTGAATGAAGACTTCCCGCACGGCCGGCGGGTGGGCAACCGCAGGTTATTAGGCAAGTAGACGCTGTCGCCTATATCTTAGTTAGTATATTTCCCTCTGTTGGCTCCTACATCACCCACTTGACGCTATGGAGTAGTGGTTATTTTTGCTCCACAACTACACAATAAAAGTCATGTTACGTATTTTTAATTCATTTTATGTCTATTTTACATTAAAATTTATTACTTATGGTTTTTTATATAATTATAGTGTCAAACAAACCCGCTGTTTACTTAACGGTAAGTAGCTACTGCAGCCCTTGCAAACGCTTCTAGCTGGGGCTCATGGTCGTCGAAATTGAATCTTTTAGATTAACTGAAATGGTAACGACATTATAATTATTATAAGTATAAGGATCAGTGCACATTAAGCATAAAAATGCTTTAACAAGTACTTTTCCACCAAACGTACAGGGGGTAGAAATCCGCGTAAACTCGGCAGCCGCAGGGGATATGTGCGAGAATCCGTACAGTTTGATTAATTATCATCGCATAGCTAGCGCTCATTATTTAGATTTTTGGAAGTAAGGTAGTGAATTTTTTTTTTAAATTGATTATCACATATTACGGCTTGTAATGGCACAAACATCGATGTACGTATAAGCATGTCCAAACTTGTTTGAGGGTGTTCGCGAATGTCGCGTGATTGCGAGGGGCACTCGGAACACACTCTATATAATATAATCAATTATCTCTTGTGTGCCGTGTAGTGGCGGTTAAGAATATCCACTACCCCATATCTTCCCGTGGGTGTCGTAAGAGGCGACAGAGGGAGACAGGCAGGAGATGGGCAGCAGCATCTTCCTGATGACAACTGTGACGTAATAAAAAACTGCGGTTGCCAACCCGCTCGCCAAGCGTGGCAACTACGGCAAATACCCCCCAATGAACAAATACACAAAAAGACGGCCCCCAGTCCCCGGCGGCCCCGCTATTCCTGGCTACGGTGGCGACCATGGTAACGGCGGGGCAGGGGGTGCTAAGAATCTCCGGTGGAGGTTCGGTTGCCACCTACGACGACTCGACCTGGCAACATATAACGCACGCACCCTGAGGACTGACGAGAAGATACTGGAGCTGGAAGAAGAGGTAGACAAGTTGCGCTGGCATATTATTGGATTATCCGAGGTCCGAAGAGAGGGGGAGGACACGGCAATCCTCGAGTCCATCAACTTGTTCTATCACCGGGAGGGCGACCATCTGTCCCAAGGAGGTGTCGGATTTATCGTCCACAAGTCTCTCGTCAACAACGTTGTAAAGATTGGGAGTGTGTCGACGAGGGTCGCGTACCTGATACTCAGAATCACCAAACGGTATTCGCTGAAGGTCATTCAGGTTTACGCACCAACCTCGGCACACCCCGATGAGGAGGTGGAGGAAATGTATGAGGATATTTCCAGAGCCATACATTCCTCCAAAACCCACTACACGGTGTTGATGGGAGACTTCAACGCAAAACTAGGCACAAGAGAAAGCGGTGAGCTGAAGGTAGGGAAATTTGGAGTAGGGCAACGGAACCGAAGGGGCCAGCAGCTGGCCGACTTTATGGAGAAAGAGGGACTCTTTATGATGAACTCTTTCTTCCAGAAGCAGCCCCACAGGAAGTGGACCTGGTCGAGCCCCGACGGTTCGACAAAAAATGAGATTGACTTCATTATGACGACCAGACGCCAACTGTTCAGTGATGTCTCAGTGATCGCAAGGGTGAAAACTGGCAGCGATCACCGAATGGTTAGAGGCACACTGAACCTAAACGTTAAGTTGGAGAGGTCTCGTCTAATGAAGTCAACGCTCCGTCCCCCTCGTGCTCTAATCCAGAATCCCGAAACCTTTCAGCTCGAGTTACGTAACCGCTTCCAGTGCCTAGAAGATTGCAATGCAGTGGACGATATGAACGACAAGCTCGTGGAAACTGTCCATGCGGTCGGAGCTAAGTTCTGCAAGACCCGCCGCAGAAGAACACAAAAACTCTCTGATCACACTCTTAATCTCATGGCTGTTAGACGGGAGATGAGGCTGCAATCGTCAACAGATTTGACAGCATACAGGCAACTGAACAGACAGATCTCCAAATGCATGCGGCGAGACTTACGCAACTTTAATACTTCTCGTATTAAAGAAGCGATCGAGCGGAACCAGGGCTCCAAAGTCTTTGCCAGAGATCTGACTGCCAGAAAGAGCCAACTGTCAAAGCTGAAGACTGAGTGTGGCAACATCGTTTCCGGGACACCTGAGATTTTGAGTGAGATTGAGAGGTTCTATGGGCAGCTGTACACATCATCGTTGGAGCCACACGCAAGTGTGAGTAACGATCCAAGAGCAAGTCTTATCCGACACTATTCCGATGATATCCCGGACGTCAGTCTAAGCGAGATTAGAATGGCTCTCCAGCACCGTAAAAACGGCAGGGCCCCAGGCGAGGATGGAATTACAGCGGAGCTTCTGAAAGCGGGTGGAACACCGGTACTTGTAGTCCTTCAGAAGCTCTTCAATTCCGTCCTCCATGGTGGCACTACTCCAGAGGCGTGGAGCAGAAGTGCGGTGGTCTTGTTCTTTAAGAAAGGCGACAACGCTCTCTTAAAGAACTACAGACCGATTTCCCTTCTGAGCCGCGTCTACGTGCTGTTTTCGAGAGTCATTACGAATCGTCTCGCACGCAGACTTGACGACTTCCAGCCTCCCGAACAAGCCGGTTTCCGAAAAGGCTTCAGTACCATAGACCACATACATACCCTGCGGCAGATTGTACAGAAGACTGAAGAGTACAATCTGCCACTTTGCCTGGCGTATGTGGACTATGAGAAAGCCTTTGATTCCGTCGAAATTTGGGCGGTGCTACAGTCCCTTCAGCGGTGCCAAGTTGACTGTCGGTATACCGAAGTGCTGAAGTGTTTGTACAGTAGGGCTACGATGGCTATCCGAGTACAGAACCAGAGCTCGAAACCTATCCAACTGCAGAGAGGTGTAAGACAGGGTGACGTTATATCCCCGAAACTCTTCACCGCTGCATTGGAAGACGTTTTCAAGCTACTGGACTGGAAAGGATACGGTATTGACATCAATGGCGAGTACATCACTCACCTTCGATTTGCCGACGATATAGTCCTTATGGCAGAATCGCTGGAGGACTTAAGCACTATGCTCAATGACCTCAATAGTGCCTCCCAACGGATAGGTCTTAAGATGAACATGGACAAAACAAAGATCATGTTCAATGTCCATGTCACACCTATGCCGGTAGTTGTTGGGAGCACTATGCTCGAAGTTGTTGACGAGTACGTTTACCTGGGACAAATAGTCCGACTAGGTAAGTCCAACTTCGACCGAGAGGTCAATCGACGGATTCAACTCGGCTGGGCAGCGTTCGGGAAATTACGACATATCTTTTCGTCAGGTATACCTCAATCTCTAAAAACTAGATTGTACAACCAGTGCGTGTTGCCAGTGATGACTTATGGATCTGAGACGTGGTCCTTCACTGCTGGCCGTATGAGGACGCTTAAGGTCGCTCGGCGAGCTATGGAGAGGGCTATGCTCGGAGTTTCTCTGCGTGATAGACTCAGAAATGAGGATATCCGCAGTAAAACCAGAGTGACCGACATAGCCCAACGGATTAGTAAGCTGAAGTGGCAATGGGCCGGCCATATAGCTCGAAGAACCGATAACCGATGGGGAAGAAAGGTTCTCGAGTGGCAGCCTCGTACCGGTAGGCGTAGTGTAGGGCGACCCCCCACTAGATGGAGTGACGACCTGGTAAGACATGCAGGAAGTCGATGGATGCAGGTGGCTCAGGACCGTGCTTTGTGGCATTACTTGGGGGAGGCCTATGTTCAGCAGTGGACTTGTGAAAGGCTGTAATGATGATGATCTCTTGTGTGCTATTTTGTACTCTATTTTAATTGTGATTTATTTTATTATCAATTTACTGGCGAAAATCTTTCAAGCAGTATCCTGCTTAATGTGCGCTGGTCCTGCCCACCTAAAAAGTAACAAAACACATTTTCCGGCTCCGTACCTAATGAGGACCGTGCTTTCAAGGGCAAAGTTATAGTGAGAGCAGCTTACTTCTCTGACTTTATTTAAGCGAGCAATAAATATATTAAAAATGTTTTTCCGATAACTCCGGGGAAAAAAGAGAGAAAATTTTGCCTTCGCTCTTGGTGATTAAGGTCATTAGTTGCTTTCTGGTCTGGATATTTTATTCAATTTCATTTAAAATTTTCTGCATTTAGGCGGTAGTCGTATGACATGTTTTATGAATATATTGTCATTGAGGTTTGTTTTGGCGGCAGATGTAATACGAATAGTCTTTTATGAGCTAATTTCAGAAAAGTTCTACGACTTCAAATGAAGGCAAAGCTTCTTAATATGAAATTTAAACAAGTACCTAAAGTTACAGCATATGTAAATCCCACTGCTGAACATAGTTTTTAAGAGTATTTCACGGGAAGGAAGCGTGTTGACGCGCTTCATATGTCTTCGATTTTTGTATTTCTCTGTAGGTTTCTTAAACATTTTTACTTCAGTACCAAGCACGTGGTAAATCAGAACATAGCGTTGGCTGAGATCGATCCCGTGTTGCTCGTGTAGTCTGTAAAGTGAAAATTACAGCAATTACTTAGGCACAGAGCGACCAGGGCGAAATATTATTATGAAAATATAAATTTCTTAGCTGCAGCTATTTTGTTTTAAGATATTCGAACTTAAGCCTCAAATGTAATAAGTATTAATTTGTTAAACTTAAATTACTAGTATTGATTTTCATTTATACACTTGTAATAACGAATAATTTATTTTTGTGGCTTTTCGGTCTAGACATAAATCGTGACATCTCAGCTAAAATAGTTATACCTATTTTTTAATAATTAATTACATAAACTTTTTCTGTGAGACACTGTCTATTAATGAAAACTTGAACATATCCCGAATAAATGAACATGATTACCGTCACAGCCTATTGAAGTCCGTTGCTGTACATAGGCTACCCCCATGGATTGCCTCACAGGAGGGATATCTGCCATTGTTGCGCCGGTTGGCAAGCGGATTGGCAACCTCAGTTTATTTTTATTTTAGTACTACTCCAGTCTATACTTTATTGTAGGCGGATTATTTGTTAATGTATAAATTTTTTATTTCAGTACTACTCCAGTCTATACTTTATTGTAGGCGGATTATTTGTTAATGTATAAATTTTTTATTTTAGTACTACTCCAGTCTATACTTTATTGTAGGCGGATTATTTGTTAATGTATAAATTTTTTATTTTAGTACTACTCCAGTCTATACTTTATTGTAGGCGGATTATTTGTTAATGTATAAATTTTTTATTTTAGTACTACTCCAGTCTATACTTTATTGTGGGCGGATTATTTGTTAATGTATAAATTTTTTATTTTAGTACTACTCCAGTCTATACTTTATTGTAGGCGGATTATTTGTTAATGTATAAATTTTTTATTTTAGTACTACTCCAGTCTATACTTTATTGTAGGCGGATTATTTGTTAATGTATAAATTTTTTATTTTAGTACTACTCCAGTCTATACTTTATTGTAGGCGGATTATTTGTTAATGTATAAATTTTTTATTTTAGTACTACTCCAGTCTATACTTTATTGTAGGCGGATTATTTGTTAATGTATAATTTTTTTATTTTAGTACTACTCCAGTCTATACTTTATTGTAGGCGGATTATTTGTTAATGTATAAATTTTTTATTTTAGTACTACTCCAGTCTATACTTTATTGTAGGCGGATTATTTGTTAATGTATAAATTTTTTATTTTAGTACTACTCCAGTCTATACTTTATTGTAGGCGGATTATTTGTTAATGTATAAATTTTTTATTTTAGTACTACTCCAGTCTATACTTTATTGTAGGCGGATTATTTGTTAATGTATAAATTTTTTATTTTAGTACTACTCCAGTCTATACTTTATTGTAGGCGGATTATTTGTTAATGTATAAATTTTTTATTTTAGTACTACTCCAGTCTATACTTTATTGTAGGCGGATTATTTGTTAATGTACAAATTTTTTATTTTAGTACTACTCCAGTCTATACTTTATTGTAGGCGGATTATTTGTTAATGTATAAATTTTTTATTTTAGTACTACTCCAGTCTATACTTTATTGTAGGCGGATTATTTGTTAATGTATAAATTTTTTATTTTAGTACTACTCCAGTCTATACTTTATTGTAGGCGGATTATTTGTTAATGTATAAATTTTTTTATTTTAGTACTACTCCAGTCTATACTTTATTGTAGGCGGATTATTTGTTAATGTATAAATTTTTTATTTTAGTACTACTCCAGTCTATACTTTATTGTAGGCGGATTATTTGTTAATGTATAAATTTTTTATTTTAGTACTACTCCAGTCTGTACTTTATTGTAGGCGGATTATTTGTTAATGTATAAATTTTTTATTTTAGTACTACTCCAGTCTATACTTTATTGTAGGCGGATTATTTGTTAATGTATAAATTTTTTATTTTAGTACTACTCCAGTCTATACTTTATTGTAGGCGGATTATTTGTTAATGTATAAATTTTCATATACCAAGAAACAGAGCTATGTTTTATATTGACTCATTACGGTGAGTGTTTTATAACGCAGTCAGATATTATAAAGCAATTTAGTAATTTTAAATTTCTTATTACTCTATATCGTTGTAGTAATAGATATTAAGTAGAAAATTTTATAAAAGTTTAAACAAAAATACGGACTTTCATGTAAGAAAAAAGCAGGTAGGTTTCCCGTCGTAGTTCTTTGAACAAAATCGTCCGAAGGGCTCTTGTCTCTATATAAAATAAATATTCATTCGGTTTTAGAGCCTTGCGGGATATTTAGAGACGACAGCAAGAGATCTGACGGTATGACTTTGGTCCCTTGGGAGAGAGGTTAAGTCCTAGTGTGGGATGCTACTTGCGTTGACACTTTGGCGGCCTCTCATCTCAAGCGTACCTCTTTTAGAGCCGGGGCGGCATCAGAGGCAGCTGAATTTAGTAAATGGCGCAAATATGAGTCTTTGAGAAATGACTACACATTTGTGCCATTTGCTGTAGACTATAGGTCCGTGGGGTCCACGCGCAGTGAAGTTCCTAAAGGAACTGCGTCGGCGACTGGTTATCGCTGCTGATGACAAGAGGGCTGGTTCTTTTCTCGCTCAAAGGCTAAGTATAGCTGTTCAGCGAGGAAACGCAGCTAGCGTTCTTGGCACTAGACAACGGGGATTAGGACTTTTTGACAGTTTGAATGTTTGGTTATAGTTTTCCTATATTTTTTTTTAGATTTTTTAGATTAAGACCAACAACTATCGGAGATACATCCAAAAGGGTGGCACCGTCGATATCTGTCGAGCTTGTCACCATCCCGGTGAGTCACTTATGATTTTTATTCTCGTAAATTATGAAAATTCCCAAACGCTGCCCAGCCGAGCTCTCGCTCGAAGTTGGACTTACCCAGTGAAAAAGTTAGAAATGAGGATATCCGCAGTAAAACCAGAGCGACCGACATAGCCCAACGGATTAGTAAGCTGAATTGGCAATGGGCAGGCCATATAGCTTGAAGAACCGACAACCGTTGGGTATAAAGGTTCTCAATTAGCAGCCTCGCACCGGTAGGCGAAGTGTAGGGCGACCACTCACTAGATGGAGTGACGACCTGGTAAGGCACGCGGGAAGTCGATGGATGCAGGTGGCTCAGGACCGTCCTTTATGGCATACTTTGGGGGAGGCCTATGTTCACCAGTGTACTTGTGATGGGCTGTAAAGATGATGATGACGATTAAGTTACGAAATTATTTTAAAGTTTACAGTAATATAAACTTCTAAGGGAAAATTTATATTTTATATATTTTTACCATGTTTTATAATATGAATATTAAAGAAGCTAGTATTCTTTCCAAGTTTGTCTTTTCAGTACAAATTAATCAGTTTATTTTATACTAACTTTTCGGTGATCTCTGGCACATTATTTAAAACTTTCAACATACGAGTAGCTCAAAATGTATCTCAGTTTCTTGGCCGTTTGTTTATTGTTTGTTTGTCTGATCAGTACAAATTTGAACTATCTGATAAGTTACAGACTTAAAACTTTAACATAACCCAGAACTGGAAACATGGTTAAAATATGTTCGTAATTTAGAATTATAATTTTATGTTGTGTAAAATAGGTGATGTTATATTCCCACATTTTGTTTTGATTGGCTTGAGATGACTGGCTAATTTGGATAATAGCGACACATTTGGAACACAATAAAAGCTATCAAATGCACAGGAATATTATGGTACCTTATATATTGCATATCGCCTACTTTAATGCAAAGTCATCTTATAATCTCCACAGTTGTACTACTTAAGACTCTATTTTGCTTTTTTAGCATAATACATCTCCTTCCGACTATTTAGTTGACACTATTGACAGAAGCGACAAGAAGAGCATCGACGTAGAACTTCATATGCGCGTGAAGATAAAAATCTTTCACATGATCTAGTTTTCTTTTTCACCTTTAACAGTCCAATGCTCGATGCAGTAGAATTTTCCTAAATTGACATGCTTCGCAAGCGGATTATTCTCACCTTCACCGTTCACGTAGTCTAAATATTTTCAATTCCGAAAAGATCTCATTGGTCTTGTATACCTTGGCGGCTGTAAATATTTCTAGGGTGTGTGCAAAAAAGTTGATAAAATTCGGTTGAAAAGGGGCTCAAAATAGTTTACTTGGTTATAAGTTGTTACTGCAGCCCATGGACACCTGAAGCTTATGTCAAATAATGCCGCAGATGTGCTGCCACCCTCAGAACAAAGATGAAATGTCTCACGGAATCTTGATCATTAAATTTTATCTGCAAAGGTGTAAGGCAATAGTTGCTTTATTTGTAAATAGTACACATTTTTCACCTACACTGTATATTTTTCAATTAACATTACCTCTGTAGTGAATCTACATAAATTACAATTACATTAAATTTTACTAAAATGAACCCTGCCAACTATTCTTGGTATGGGAGTGATCAAATTGCAAAACTAGTTCGAACAAAGTTATCGAACTAAAACTATTTGCAATAACGTTTAGCGTGGTTAACTGTTTGAAATTGAGTCCGAAGCAGTTATCGTTTTATTAAACGGCTACATATTCGAATGACGTCCCCATTACAACGTGCATTGTACAGGCAGTCGCACAGGCTTAAACATTGTTTTACTATCAATTAATGATTGGATACGAGTAAAATAAACTTCTTTCTCCATATTTCAATCAAATTAAAACGGCAATTTATCTAATACACTTTCAAGTGCAGTAATTCATTATCATCATCAGGCTGCGGCAGTCCTCTACTGAACATGGATTACTGTCAAAGCTAGCAAGCTTAGTTAGTGTAAAGGCGACCGATGGGTTAATGTATGCAGGTGGCCTATTACTTCGACCGTACTTAGGGTCATAAATTGATGGATTCCCATGTTCAGTAGTGTACTTGTGGTGACTGCAATAATATTTTCATGATAACTTGCCTTGTGGCCCTTATAATAACAATTTTGTTTAAATTCATTTCGATTCAGTACACGCGTTTGCGTCTGCATAGGATTTGTTTCTCTCCGAGTTTTGGAAGTTCTTGTTAAAGTGCACCTATATATATATATATATATATATATATTATCGAAAGTCCAAATTTTAATATAATTTTAAGGTTTATAGTGAATTCGTGTAAATACATGTCCGTATAACATATATTTTCTACATTTTCACTAGTTTCGTTTTTATTTCTTTAAAAGGGAAATTCTGAGTGATTGATACTAAACGGACTAATTAAAGTTGACTGATAGCAATAGTGAATGATAAGGACATGATTTAAGACCTAATTTTTCTCTCTTTCATTTGTGGCGAAGCTGTTATTGCATTATTAGCGAAACACACTAAAGCTTAAATCACGCTATTAGTATTTCAAAATATTGCGGTATATGTATTTAGAATAGTTCTGTACTAGAAAATGGAGCGTTGGCTGCTCTCTGGGTTGATCACCGTGCCCGATAGGATCACAATAATAATTGAAATGTAAAAAAAGCGTATGTATGATTAGCTCGCGCACTTTGCGACTAGTCTAGAAATAGTCTAGAAATAATAGTTCAGGGCAGAAAAATTAAAACTCTTTAGGCCCATAGAATATACTGAAAAAAAATCATTATGGCCCTAAGGCTTCAAATTTAGGAGACCCCTGATCTTGCTGGGCTGCATTAGCAACTAATCGTCAGGTGGCCTGTACGTTTGTTTTTTGCTTCGATTCCATAAAAAAAAACTGTACTGTAAAGAAAAGATTAAAAAAAATAGAGCAACTTCAATAACTTATTATATGTAAATCAACTAAAATATTTCGAATCTTCACAAATCGAAACTATTTTGTTTGACACCATAACATTACATACGTATTTTTATTACTTATCATATTAGTGCGAAAATTAAACTCAATTTTATTTCTTTGTTTCAGAATTGAATGCAATTAAAATAGTGAAAATAGTAGTGCCAGATATAATAAAGTTCGGTGTACAAGACTCTGTGATTCTAGAGTGTGACTATACTTACGGTAACAACACATCGGGACTGGTAGTGAAGTGGTTTTTCAGAAACAAAGCTAGACCTGTCTACCAATGGATCGTGTCGCAAAAGCCACAGGACATGGGGATATTGAGAGGTCGTGTTGACTTAGCCTACAGAGCATCAAGCTATCCATTAAAAATGCACAGAGCACTCCGCATAGTGAAGCCCAACACCGACATCTGTGGTGATTACACGTGTGTCGTTTCATGGAAGAGGATTCAAGAACTAAGCAAATGATTGTTTTTGGTAAGTTACTTTGTTAAGCTCGTTAAAATATGTCAAATATTTGAAAAAAAACCACACAGATGATATAGCTACTTGCGTTGAAAATTAAACTCAATAACTATTGAACTTAATGATTTCTTATATTTACGCGAACACTGCACATTTAACTAAAAGTAGGTTTTACTTTACTTTTTTTTTAATTATATTTACGGACTTTCGAGTACATTATATCACCCATGATCATTCGGGAGAGTTCATTCAGATCATTCAACTACCATGGGTGTTGTTAGGTACTCGAAACGATGAAAATATAAAATAAGTTAATATACGCGATAACTACCGTAAAATCTAATTTTATTTAAATGTGTACTGTGTGTTCGCGTAAACATAAGAAATAATTATTAAAACAAATCGTTCTTATAACGTTTCTCTTCATCGACGGGTCTGAGTATTTTACATCATGATTAAATCAAAAATGCCTAACAATAGTCCCTGCTGAATCTGAACTTTAAAGATCTCGGAAATATTTTACTTCCTGCACCGCAAAGTAAGGGGTAAATCAGCGCTTATAATTGCAAATATCAATTTGATTGACGCCGGCAGAGATCGAATCCGAGTTGCTGACAATGTTATATTTTAGCCAAAATATATTGGGCACGTTCATGTTGATCTTAATTTAAAAACATTCTTGATTGCACACGCTATCCGTAAAGATAAGCTGGCCTGCTTCATTTCCCCCGACAGCCTTACGAATGCCTTAAGCGTAAAAAGGAGATGCGTAGCGGAGAGAAAATTCTCTATTCAGCGATTTCAAACCCAAAAAAATCTACTTTATAAATTATACTTCAAAATAGGAGTATACTTCAAAATATTTTCTTTTTAAATAATCACATTTTAAGTTAATGCTCATGTAACCTTCATTTTAAATGATATAACTTATATATTATGTCATCCCTACACATCGTCCCCATTGAACGCCTCAGTTGACAGATCTAGAGGTTTCGGTTTGAATGAGAAGGGATTTTTTTTGACATGATGGTGGCTAATGAAGTGGCTACTGCAGCACCTGGACACCTGTAACTAACTTCAAATAAAGAAGGCTACAGACGCCTTGTAACTGTCATCGTGGTGTACATTTATGGCACTTTAGTGGGCGGAAACGTTTAGTGTGATTGAAACAAAAGTATATTTGAATAAGAACAAGCTTACGATAGAATGGGAAACACATTTCTAATAATAATTCAGTGCTTAGGAATTGACCCATTAATTCGCTTGGTTACTGGGAGTACCCAAGGTCTATCGGGCGGTTATGTAGACTGAGATGGGATGCCTTACAACCTGGAATTATACTGGCTCTATCTCTATTCCCTTCCGGAACATGTAACGTGGCTGGTGGTAAAAGTATTTTCTACTGAAAAGGCCAAGGTTAAGTTAAAGAGTGCAGAACCTACAGGCTAACGAATCTGGGTGCAACTTTACAATTACACTGTCTCGTGAGATATACTCGTATAAATATGAACATTTCGATCGTTTAACTCTTGTGTTTTGTCGCTGACAGGGAAACTCTTAAAATCATAAAACTTTTAGCGCTCTGAACGTAAAATTAAATTTTGTAGAACGTAAGTAATGATCCTGTATTAATCGTACTAGAATTTAAGCGGTGAAATTCCAAGTCAAATTTCATTTAATAGTTACTCGAGTATAGTTACTCGAATAATACATTTCTTGAGAAGGGTTTAGCGATATCATATATTAGGCCCGATATGGGTGAAGTGTTTGAAGTATAATTTACCAAATTGTCCGCCTTTGAATTATATATAGAATACTATCCTGTTCATTTATCCAAATTCCATCTGGCTACGAAACGGTTACAGCTTTTGTTCAGAGTATGAAATCGATTGCTTTTGTATTAGTAGTTTTGTTTAATTAATTAGGAGATTCGAAATGAAGCACATTGAGAAAATAAAGTTACTATCTACAAATAAAATATTTTAAAAACTAACAAAGTTTTTATTTACTTAAAGCGTAATATTGCTCAATAATAAACAACAGCCGTTAGCTCAGTACCAGGACGCTTCATATTTCATAACACAATCAGATTTTTTACAGAATAAAGTTGACAAACGAGCACACAGTCCACACGATGGTAATGATGGTAAAGTGGTCCATAGATATCTACAAAATATTACATCCTCTATTAAGAATCAAATTGCAGATGTGTTAACACCCCTGAGACTAAGACGGAACGCCTCGTTTTCCAGTAAAAACTTGAAACAGCAGATAGTGCTCGATACTCAATTTATGGTTACAATCATCGAAAGTAAGTGGTGACTTAGGGGCAGTTGGTTTCAAGAAATTTACAAAGTAAAAAAGACGTTTTAGGCCATAGCTAGGTAAGTATTCCTGTCCTAACTTCGAGCGTTTATAATAAGTTCTAACACATTTATTTCTTTATTACCTATTTGGTAACAACAAATCCTAACCTAAAAAGTGACATTATTATTTTTGGGCTTTGTAGCGTTTAAATTGTAAAATTGACTATATAACATTATTTTCTAAGCTTACACATAGTTTTTCTACTAAACTTTATAACTATACATAAACTTTCACTATCAGGTTTTTAAATGTATGGAAAGTGGGCATGATTCTTTCAATATCATCTAAAAGTAGTAAACGTGGCATTCACAAACCTCTTCAGAAATATCCATTTCCAAATCCAGAAGGTTTATTGGAATGACATTGTCATTAAAAAGAGCCCACCTTTCACGAGGGATGATAGTTTCAGCTTCATTAATAATCAATCGATCGTCTTTTTTAATATCTTCTTCGCGAAAGTGCTTCTCACTCACAAACTTATTTGGAGTCAATTGTTGTGATAAAGCTTTTGACAGTAAAAACTTGTATTCTGTGAGAGAGTGGTTCTACCGCAGTAGAGCAGATCCATTCGTGCTACAATCATAATGTTACTGTAGCGTGGCTCTACCACTTACTCGTATACTCGATCATTGGAACAAATGAGTCGCAAATTGAAACGCTACGCTTGACCACGCTCTAACCAATAAAAATGTCGTGTAGCAGTTGCCGTGGTTTGTAATACAAAGTGTTTTGAGTTGCACCAATGGGCACTAGGGCAACATAGGTCGCTTTAACTAGGAGCCTGCCAATAATGGTGCTTATCATCTACCGTGAGATGACTGTTTTTCTTTAACTATCCTATAAGGAAATGTTGATCATGTTTTTCGAATTATATTATACATACTAATATTATAAACGCGAAAGTGTGTTTGTTTGTTTGTTTGTTTGTCCTTCCTTCACATCGCAACAGAGCGTCGGCATGGCATGGTTTTTTGTATGGGGATAGTTCGGTGGCTGTAGAGCGACATAGGCTACTTTTTTCCGCGGAAAAATATCTCATTCCCGTAGGAAAATCGAATATGTTGCACAAGTTTGTCCTTCTTTCACGTCGCAACAGAGCGTCGGCATGGCATGATTTTTTGTATGGGGATAGTTCGGTGGCTGTAGAGTGACATAGGATACTTTTTTCAGCTGAAAAACATATCATTCCGTAGGAAAATTGAATATGCTGCAAAATTAAATTCAGCTAGGTGGCGCCACCGTGATTCTACATGACGGACGACGACACAGAAGGTCAGAATATCTGGATTATTATGTCTTTTTACCAAAATTAAGATAAAAAATGTATGGATCTGTATTTTTCCACGCAGGACCGGGAAGAGAGCGATAAAAAACATAAAATTCACCAGCTGATTTTCTTCAAACGTTTTGGTGCATTGTAATTCACAGAATAGGCGATAACCTCGCAGACGATATTAAGTAATCCGTTGATGCTCTGCCTACCCCGCAAGGGTTACAGGCGTGATTATAAGTATGGATCAGAAATACTATCACAACCTGTCACGCTTTCACTCTTAACTATTACTTAACTGTGGTAGAAACAGTTCTTAGTAAGCCTTATTAATAAAGCCTTAGTAACATTTATTGAACGGAAATGAATACAGTTCTTATATGTGGTTATGAATGAATCGGTATTACAATAAGAAAAATTGTGCAAAAATTATAAGAAAAATATTTTTGAGAGTTCTTATTAACTAACGTATACACAGTTTAAATTGATTCCGCTGGATGTCGTTACTAGGTTTTTAAAACGCGGTAACGAAATGTTTCCTGACATGTACTTAACTCCCGTCGTTGAGCAGCGCGTCAATTTATAGTGCATACGGTACCTGTACTCTTAAATTGTTTCTATTTCGTAGCTTATTCGAATACCTGCTTTCGATTTCGGTTGTTTGTTATTTGCTTTGTGATTTGGTTAAGGTTGAATGGATTTATATTGGCTTTCATTTTCGGATTTGTGTATTTTCTTGGATCGGTTTTGTTGATTTGGTTGGTATTCCTTTATACATATTTAGACTCTGGCTTTGATTTTGGATTTTGTTTATTTAGAATCGTGAATTGGTTTTCGTTGTTTTAAGTTGTTTAACAATATTTCAAAGGAATATTAATAGTATAGATAGTGTATACGGTACCTATACACTTAATTCTTTTTTCGTTGGTTATATTTATATTGGCTACTGCTTTCGATTTCGGTTTTCTGCGATTTGTTTTGTGATTTGGTTTAAGTTGATTCGATTTTTTTTGGCTATCGTTTTCGGATTCGTGTTGTGTCTTGAATTGGTTTTGTTGTTTTGATTTTAAAAAATATTTAAAAGGAATATTTATTCCTTTTAGATATTTTGGATTTACTTTTAAAAAAAATATTTAAAAGGAAACTTAATTCCTTTTAGGTATTTTAATGTTTTATTATAAATAGGTTTTTTATTACTTCATAATGCCTCGCAAACGTAAGTCCAGCTTTTCAAGAGTATCTTCTCAAAGACAAGCGAAAAGATTAGCTCCATCGCTAGAATCTTTAGAAGATGCTGAACTGAGAAGACAAGAACAAGCAGAGCGTCAGGCTGCTTTTAGAGCATCTGAGACACCTTCTCAACGTCAGCAAAGGCGTCTTGAAAAGACAGAGCGTCAAGCTGCTTTAGGAGCTTCCGAAACACCTTCTCAGAGTCAGTAAAGGCGTCATGAACAGACAGAGCGTCAAGCTACTTTAAGAGCTTCTGAAACACCTTCTCAAAGTCAACGAAGGCGTCTTGAACAGGCAGAGCGTCAAGCTACTTTAAGACCTACTGAAACACCTGCTCAAAGTTAGCAAAGGCGTCTTGAACAGGCAGAGCGTCAAGCTACTTTAAGGGCTACTGAAACACCTGATCAAAGTCAGCAAAGGCGTCTTGAACAGGCAGAGCGTCAATCTACTTTAAGAGCTACTGAAACACCTGCTCAAAGTCGGCAAAGGCTATCCCAACAAGCGAAACGTCAGGCCGCCTTAAGATCCGCGGAAACACCTGATGAAACTTATCACAGACTCATTGAGCAAGCTGAACGTCAATCTACTATAAGGGCATCTGAAACACCAGAACAGACACAGGCGCGAAGAGATGCAAATGCACATGCACACAGCTCCAAGCTGAACGTCGGCAAAATTTTCAAAGAAACAATTGTTCGGTTTTTAATGACGCAGCATTCAATTACGATCCGTTGATTGAATATAAAAATCACAGGTTAGTTGTTATCGGACTGATGGACAAGGGACAAGGTGTGTGGATTTTTCAGCGCTTTAAAATGGAAAGATGAGACCGCAGGCATGTGCTGTTCCAACGGCAAAGTGTCTCTTCCGTTACTTGGGAAACCAGAAGAACCTTTGAAAACTCTCTTTTTATATGATGCTAATGTGTCACGACGCTTTTTAAACAGGATCCAGAAATATAACTCATGCTTTCAAATGACGTCCTTCGGAGTTGACCGGGATATAATAATGCCGGGATTTTCGCCTACATTTACCGTGCAAGGGCAAATTTATCATAGAATAGGTTCACTTTTTCCAGCTGAAAACGAACTTTTATCAGCTGGAAAATATATATTTTATCGGTGACGAAGAACTTGAGGTAGTTCGTCGCTGACAATTTATTCAGGGAGTTGAGAGAGACACAGTGCTCAAAATTCAAAGATTCTTTTGTTTTAAAACTAAAAATTTAAAACTGCTTTAGAAAACCTACCTGAAAAGGATTATAAATTCGTCCTTCACGCAGATCGGACCCCTCGAGGAGAGCATGATGTGCTACAATGCACCTTTGATAAACGAAACAGCAGCCATAATTAGTGGTGATCAATTTTCTTCACGAGACATTGTCTTGCGAGCACGTGATGATACGTTGCAACGGGTAGCCGATACACACAAGTTTTATGACGCTCTGCAATACCCATCGATTTATTGCAAGGGACAAGAGGGTTATCATTTTCCGAACTCCAAACAAAAAAGTATCATGTATGTATTTTTATGCGTATCATATAATGTTGCGAGAAAATGATTTTATCCTCTTAGCCCGGTGTAGACAATTATTTCATCAATTTTTGGTAGACATGTATGTGAAGGTAGAATGTGAACGTCTTTCCCCCAGTTTCCTTTTAATTCAGCTAACCGCATCTCTGACGAATCAATTTAGCTCAGTTTCTTTTCAAAAGTTTGCATACCTGACGGATTATTATGCTTAGTCACAGCGGTGACACTCCCTGTACGTGAGAACTTAAGCGCCGGTGACCTTGAGTCGAAGCGTGTAACGCTAGGGTTGATACCGAACCGAAATGAAATATTATAGACTTGTACCAAAGAAGATATATAGTAGGTATGTGTTATATATTATGTAGACTTATGTATTTAGGTAGTGAAAGATACGTTCAATTTTAAATCAACTTTTATTAAATGAGGAATATTAAAACTTCCGACAAAACCAAATATGCACGACAGTTAATGGTAATCTTAAAGAACTAACCAACATTTAGTATTTCAGTACGCAATAATCAGTATTACCTATTATCCTTTAAAAATAATTTACTCTTGTATATTTTTGAATTTTTAGATTAATTTTTTGATTTTCATTATTATTTCTAACAATTGCAAAAATTAGTAGCATGTATATTTTTTTTAGAAAATCCAAAGGTATGCAGGTTTCCTGGGACATAGCGGCCAACAAATTGTTCCCTATGTGTTGAGGAGATAAGTCATTTCTATTTCTAATGAAATAATCCATAAATACAACAATGAACAAATACAAAAACTCTTTATAGATATCTAAAATTTCTTGAGTCTCTAGTGGTATTTTTAATAGTGTATATTTCAGTTAATGTAATATAATAAAATTATTGGCGATATATTAGTTTTATTGCCATGGTATTTCCCCATAATTCTTGTTAAGATCATATCGACTTTCATTAAAATGAGTTCACATATTTTTAGGTATCATAAAACATTATTAAAAATTAAACTAACAAAACAAGTGCCCTTGTTTTGTGCAGTGGAATTTATTTTAATTGTAATCACTTAAAATCACTTTCAGTTATACTTATACATATACTATAATATCATTTATTTAATATTTTTTTTTTTTTTTATAGAAGAGGGGGCAAACGAGCATGCGGCTCACCTGATGTTAAGTGACTACCGCCGCCCATGATCAACCGCAACACCAGGAGAATTGCGGGTGCGTTGCCGGCCCTTTAGAAAGGAGTAAGCTCTTTTCTTGAAGGTCCCCAGGTCGTATCGGTCCGGAAAAATCGCCGGTGATAAACTATTCCACAGAGAGGTTGTACGTGGAAGAAAACTTCTTGTGAAACGTACAGTGGTGGACCGCCAAGCATCCAGATGGTGTGGATGGTATCGGGACGTTTGCCGTGTCGTGCGTTCACGAAATTTGGCGGCTGGGATTAATCCGAACAATTCCTCAGAGCACTCCCCGTGATAGATGCGATAAAATACGCAAAGAGATGCAACATCTCTTCGCAACGCCAGTGAATCGAGCCGATCGGAAAGCACTCGGTCGTCGACGATTCGAGCCGCTCTGCGCTGGATGCGGTCAAGTGGAAGGAGCTGGTACTGGGGAGCCCCAGCCCAGAGATGGGAACAGTATTCCATGTGCGGCCGAACCTGCGCCTTGTAAAGTTGCAGGCGGTGTGCCGGCATGAAATACTGTCCCGCTCTGCTGAGCACGCCAAGCTTTTTAGAGGCCAATTTGGCCTTCCCTTCCAAGTGACCACGAAACTGCACGTCACTCGATATGTCGACGCCGAGGATTCCGATACTGGCTGAGGCAACAAGGGGAGTGCCTTGAAACTGAGGGGATACAACAAAGGGGTTCTTTATAGCGGTTAACGCGCAAACTTGTGTCTTCTGGGGGTTAAACTGGACTAGATTTAGTCGTCCCCAATCCGAGACTCTGTTCAGCAAAGACTCGACTTCAGACACAAGTTTGTCCCGGCACTCGGAGACGTTTTCCAGAGAAATATTGGCTCGGCCGGTGTAAAGAGCATCACCAGTGCTGTCATCTGCATAGCAATGAATGTTACGGGTATGCAACATATCATTGATATGCAGAAGAAACAGCGTTGGCGATAGCACGCAGCCCTGTGGAACACCAGCATTAATAGGCTTGCAATCGGAGCTTGCACCGTCTACAACGACCTTGATGCTCCGATCTGCAAGAAAGCTGGTGATCCAATCGCACAATTTCTCGGGAAGCCCATAGGAAGGGAGCTTCGAAAGAAGCGCTTTGTGCCAAACCCGATCGAAGGCCTTCGCAATGTCCAAATTAACGGCCAATGCCTCCCCCTTGAACTCTACTGCCTCCGCCCATCTGTGAGTGAGGTAGACCAGAAGATCACCAGCTGACCGACCACGGCGAAAACCGTATTGGCGGTCACTAATCAGCTGGTGATCCTCAAGGTACCTCATGAGCTGGCAGTTTACAATGGATTCCATTGTTTGACGGGTCTGAGCGGTCGCCTTTTTTAGGGATCGGGTGGACGAAAGCTGTCTTCCATGATTTTGGGACTACGCCTAGGGAGTAGGAGTACCGGAAAAGACGCGTTAAAACCGGTGCCAACTCTGGAGCACACGTCCTTAGCACAATTGGGGGGATTCCGTCAGGCCCACTCGACTTGTGGATGTCCAGGGAGAAGAGTGCTTTGCGAACCGAGCGCTGTGTGAACTGCACTTCCGGCATGGAGCACTCACACCGCGGGATGGTCGGCGGCGTACTCCCCCCGTCATCGAGAGTCGAGTTAGACGCAAAGAAGGAGCCTAGAAGATCGGCTTTCTCCTTTGCAGTATGGGCCAGTGAGTCGTCCTCCCTGTGCAGAGATGGAAGAGATGGCTGACAGAAATTCCCCTGGACAGCCTTGGCGAGAGACCAGAATGCACGGGTTCCAGAAGGAAGGCGAACTAGTTTCTCGCCAATTCTGCCTATGTGCTCTGACTTTGCCTTGGCAATGACTCTTTTGAAGGACCTAGAGGCGTAATTATACTTCTTTTTTAGAGCGCTGGTGTTTACATCCCGGGACGCTGATGCATCAACCCAGGCTTGATAGCACTCCTGCTTATAGCATGATGCTATTTTACAGGAGCGACCAAACCATGGCTGAGATTTGCCTCCAATGGGCACCACAGAGGAAGGAATAAAAAGTTCCATACCCTGAAGTACCACATCAGTAACAGAATCCGCAACAACGTTGGGATCATCCGGCGAGAAGCAAACCCGCCCCCAAGGGTAGGATGCAAAGAAAGACCGCATCCCATCCCAATCGGCTGACCTATAGTGCCAAACACGGCGGCAGCCTGCAGAATGCAACCGCGATTTCAGCGTGAGTGGCACAACACTCCGGACCAGACAATGGTCCGAGGAGCCTAAAGGGGCGTCGACGGAAATCTGATATCCGTCCGGGTGAGAGGTCAGCAGAAGGTCCAACAGGGAAGGTGCATGATCCTCCACATCTGGAATCCGCGTAGGCGAAGTAACCAGTTGTGTCAGACCATATGCCAAGGCAAAATCATGAACAGATCTCCCCGCATGATCGGTTAAACGTGAACCAAGCCATTCGGCTAATAAAAGCAAAAATATTTATCAAAGCATATAAACGATATAAACGAATAGAATAGTAATATGTACATTAAGATATCGGTAATATTCATATAATAATTGAAATATTATATCACTTGACGAATATATTCATATTAACTAATACTGACAAATATCGGTATTACTACTAGCCCTGGACCAGGGCAGTCGGCGACTGCCCGTTCCACGCCCCGCGCGCCTCTCAATGCCCCCGCACACATCCAGACACGCACACATGCTTAAGTGTCGTTTCTTTTCGCGTAGTGTATATATTCTTTGGCTTAGTTTCCTATAATTAAAAAAATATTCCATTTACATTTGGAATAAGCAGGCTATTTTCATGCTTTCCTATACGCTGCGTTTCAAAACATTTAAATAGGCTGACGAATCAATTTTGTTCAGTTTCCTTTTAATGGCTGCATCTCTGACAAATCTATAAAACTCAGTTTTCTTTCAATTCAAAAAGCAATGGATAGTTCATTTCCCAGTTACCATGCGGGCGAAGCCGCGGGTAACAGCTAGTTTTTTTAATAAACCGTTTACGTGTAAGAATATCTTTTATCTGCTATAGCTAGGCTGTAAATGGGTAGCAGCGTACCTGATAAAAATTTAAATAAATGATGTTTGCCAAACCGCTTACCAAGTGTGATGACTATGCCAAATATCCCCCTAAACATACAGTTCAAGGGGAGGCCTGTGTTCAGTAGCCCCTCAACAGTATCTTTCTAAATGGCGTCATTTCTTACGTTTCTTACGTCACCATGGATACTGTAAAGCGCCCAAAACAAATAAACGCGATAAAATCCGTAAATTTAGTTTTATTAAATGTTTTTCTCACCTACATTTATATATTATTATAATATTATTGCTCAAAGCGAAGTATAATAGTAATTAAAGTATATTTATAACAAAGTGGTGGAAAATGGCGGGAATTGAATCGCCGCAATGGATGACAGTTACTGACAACAGATATTTGACACATAGCCGGGATGGATGTTTTGACTGTTGACTAATGAACTTTAATAGGTTGATTAATATTAGAATCTAATAGAAAAAAGGATTATCTAATTAATATTTATAATTATTTACAATTTCTATCGTTGAATGTTTCTAATAACCGCAATTTCAATTTGTTTTTAAAAGTTCTTTGTTTTATTATCGTCTTCACAAAAAAAAATTAAAGAATATTTTGTAAAATATACATTTATGTCCTTTCTCCATAATGGTCCATTGGATTGGGTTCTATAAATTGTTTTTTAAAATATATGTTTTAAGATTACGGGGTTTTATGCCCAAATACATGCTGCTCAATTTGAGAAAGTGACGGTAACACCACAAGACTTAGCAACATATTAAAATTGAGTAGCCTTTGAATTTTTTTTTGGCCATTAAACTGTGAGTTATTGTACTGTTCAATGCATAATAATAATTAAACGTTTTCATGTCATGTCAACGACATCTGCAACCAATGTCATACAAAGCAGGCTACAGATGCGTTGTCACCTGTGAGGACAGAGATGAAGTTCCGCACAGACTGTAATTGTACTGGCTCTGTGTATCATTCAGAGGAGCTGTCCGGACTTTAGTTGGCGACATAAATAACTAAGATCACCCCTATACATAGCTGTTTTAAACGAAGATCCCGTGTGGTGGTGGTGTAAGAGAATTCATTACCCCATTTTCTTTTGTTTGTAAAAGGCCGTGATAAATTTAATAACGTATAACCATCTTACTTACCCCACACGTAAAGTCCTTAGGATGAAGACCGCAGTAGGGCAACCCGTGCTACAATGGCCTTTCCATGTGGACTTTACGGCCTGATAAAGGAGAATAATTCTGAACAAACCATGTAGTAGCGGCGTAAGAATATAAAATGCGTCGACAGAGGGGAAAAACAGATGATTGGCAGCAGGTGTCCTAATAAAACCGGGGCTGCGGGCTGTTCGAAAGAGATGCCGCGGCTCCGGAACGTAAGGGCACTGAAGGAACACGGATGGTTTTTAGTCAGTAAAAGTCTGACACTCCCTTGCTCACCACCCAGAGCGAAAGGCGTCATTAGATGATTTTCCATCCGCAAAAAAAAAGGTGTCCTAATAAAAATAATAAATAATAAAAAAAAAATTAAAAATATTGTGGCCTACTAGTCTAGCCTACTCGTCTGATAAGCGTGGCAAATATTGCAAAATCTTCTGGCAATCTATGGGGAGGGTTTATGTTCAGCTGTGGAGTTTCATGTTTTAAATGGATGGATGGCAACTTCTGAATACTGTCGTAAGCTGTCTACTCTATATTATCTAGATGTTAGTGCTGTTAGTCTATGCGACTCTTACAGATGCTTAACAAAAGCAGCAGATTTAGAGCAAGAAACAGATAAACTAGCCGTAACATAAGGCATTTCTCTAACCTATACATTTTCAGTGTCTCTACCATTCTAGATGTTATTTGTACATTTATTTTATTTTATTATATACGCATTCTATTTCAAATATATAAAAATGAAACTTTATTGTGCATTAAGTATATAATATAACTTCTTGTTAATCTTAAATGAAATACTGATAGACTGCATGACACTTAAATTGCTCATTATTTCGCTCATAAATGAAAGAGCTATAAAGCAACGTCCCACGCTGACCAAACCTGTGTTCAACGGAGGGACGTATTAGGTTGTAATTACATACTTTTTTCTTCACAGTATATATACTAAGTAGTCTGGAATAACAGAAAAATAAATTCACTGAATATGAAATAAAGGTTAACTTAAATCACAGGCGGATGTTTATAAAAATGGTGCTGGCTGATGCATTTTGCTTTACTTAAAAAGATAGTTCACTTCTTCTTAGTTTATATTGTTATACTAGGATTTTCTTCTGTATCGTGGAGGCAATTTACATACGAACATCAATTGCTCAAGGAAAAATCAGACTGGAACGTTTATTACTCATTGCTAAGCAGCTGCACCACGGAGCCCCTGAATTCTGATAAATTAATTAATAAACCTACCTGATAAAATAATAAAAATGTTCAGATCCGGATCGTATCACTTTGGTATGTGGGATTCAAAAAAATCATCGGCTTGTCAGGATTTTAGAAGAGACCGCGTAACCTTTCGTTCCTATGATTAGAGACAAAATCAAAAATAAAATATGATAATAAGTTTTGTATCATTTAAAGTTACAGCTAATGACGATCTTACGAACATAAACTTGGTTTGAAATAAGAGAGTATTAAAATTCGCCAAACGCGTAATTTCTCTGTAAGTTTAGTTGCAATATATTGAATTACGAACAAAATAAGACGAGTTTAAAACAAACTACACGAACAATAACCAGGAAAACATAAGCTCGGACATTAACTGACACTTGATAGTTGATAATTAAGTTTTTGCTTTACAAAAAATTGAAATAATTTATGCTGTTCTAACGTTTGATTATACAATATTTTATTTCACCTAACAGAAGTTAGCGTTGATATAGTTCAATAAATCGGTTGGATAGCTAATCATGAGATAAATCACATTATAAAAATTATTCGTTAGTTAGATATTTTACACGTGGTCGAGGCACACTGCAGCTATATTATGGGTTGAAGAATGAATGGGTCGGCTCGAACGGGGAAGAACCACGCTCTCACAGAACACCAGCGTAAATTAGCAACTTAATACTGCTGTGTTTCGTGTGGTGAGTGTAGAGATCTGGAGACCCTTTTTTACTGAAAACAAGGCATTCCATCTTAGTCCTCGGGGGTGACAACGCATCTGCCTTTTGATTGTTAATCGAGGATAAATGTAGATAACTATGGACCACAGCATCCACTTACCATCAGGTGGACTGTGTGAGCATTTGTCATACTTAGTCTATAAAAAAAGATATTTTATAAATTCTATTAAATCACTAAATTCTGATGATGAAGATGGAAAAGACTTCCGCAGATACCGCCGCCAAACTATGCGAAGAGGAAAATTAAAGAGTGTTTCGATGTGATAGAAAAAGCGGGCTTCCATGCAGTTGTCAATTACCCTGTACCATGTATCAAAAGACTGCCCTGTGGAGAACTATTTTGAAAATAATCATTTAAAGAGGACGGTATTGAAATATTGATCACTGATGAGTATAGATTTATAAAAAATAATATGTTTTTGTACAGATATAAGCTATGGGCATTATCTACAGTATGTAATATGACTAATATGAATTATATATATTATACAAATAGCTTATGACTAAGAACAAAGTATCAAAGTTATTTATTTCTAGAAATGGTTTGTTTTCTGCTAAGAAGCCTGTCTGGATCCTCTTACCCATTTATCTTGCTAAAGTGGTCCAGATTAATCTTAAGGACTTTATTGGAACCAGATTTATTTCAGGCTACAATTGAGTATAACCAACAAACCAATTTATCTCAAGTAATATACAAATGTATATTAAATAATTGTTTAATATTTAATAATTATTTAATAAATAAGCGTGACAAGCGGGCAACAATAAAAATATCCAATAAAAACTTTAATATTTAAAAGTTATTTTGTATTTTCGCCAGCTGGTGCATTCTTGAAAGCAAAATGTCCAGCAATGATAATAATAATATAATAATTATCTTTATTGAAAAACATATACGCACAAAATTTACAGTGGTCATTAGCCCCTAAACTAGGATATGTACTGTATTTCCGGGGCTATATATGATGTTAAAAAGTCGGCTAATTTGATAATAGTTAACAGAATCTGTAGATTATAAAAATAATTATCATCAAAGAGGGAGTATAAAATGAAGAATAAAATATTCCAAGAAACTTAATATTACGCGAGAGAAGTTCGCCATCTTAGCCCGCGCCTGTTTTTTTCATTAACCTTCACCTGCCATATTACAAAATATTCTTAGAAGCGTCACGTTTCAGTAACGTAGACGAACTTCCGCCTGATCCAGAACAAGACTGACGATGATACTGTGAACGTCATATGTGCTGCGGACGGAGCGTTTCCTGCACCAAACCTTACCCTGGCCACATCTGAGAGGTACGCTACTAACTTTTTATTATTTTGTAGTGTAGTTTGTACATAACAACACCATCTTGACCAGCATAAGATTATTAAAATTTTTAATGTATTTTATCATCTTTTAAATACTTGTTAATACGTACACCGTTATTGCTGTCTTGGGAGTTAACAAATCAATTAGCTTACTAATGTTTGCGATGAACAATAGAAAGAAATCGTAGATCTTCTCAAAGATTTATTGGTCTGAATTTACAGTTTTCATCATCATCATCATTACAGCCCTTCACAAGTCCACTGCTGAACATAGGCTTCCCCCAAGTTACGCTACAAAGCACGGTCCTGAGCCTCCTGCATCCATCGATTTCCTGCAAGTCTTACCAGGTCCTCACTCCATCTAGTGGGGGGTCGCCCTACACTTCGCCTACCGGTACGAAGCTGCCACTCGAGAATCTTTTTTCCCCAACGGTTGTCGGTTCTTAGAGCTATATGGCCGGCCCACTGCCACTTCAGCTTACTAATCCGTAGGGCTATGTCGGTCACTCTAGTTCTACTGCGAATATCCTCATTTATAAGTTTATCACGCAGAGAAACTCCGAGCATAGCCCTTTCCATAGCTCGCTGAGCGACTTTGACCGTCCTCATACGGCCAGCAGTGAAGGACTACGTCTCGGTTCCGTAGGTCATCACTGGCAACACGCACTGGTTGTACAACTTAGTTTTCAGGTTTTGAGGTATACCTGACGAGAAGATGCGTCGTAATTTCCCGAACGCTGCCCAGCCGAGTTGAATCCGTCGATTGACCTATCCGGTCGAAGTTGGACTTACCTAGTCGGACTATTTGTCCCAGGTAAACGTACTTGTCAACAACTTCAAGGTTAGTGCTCCCAACAACTAGAGGAATAGGTGTGACATGGACAATAAACATGATCTTTTGTTTTGTCCATGTTCATCTTAAGACCTATCCATTGAGAGGCACTATTGAGGTCATTGAGCATAGTGCTTAATTCCTCCAGCGATTCTGTCATAAGGACTATATCGTCGGCAAATCGAACCATGTACTCGCCATTGATGTTAATACCGTATCCTTTCCAGTCCAGTAGCTTGAATACGTATTCCAATGCAGCGGTAAAGAGTTTCGGGGAAATAACGTCACCTTGTCTTACACCTCTCTATAGTTTGATGGGTTTCGTACTCTGGTTCTGTACTCAGATAGCCATCGTAGCCCTACTGTACAAACAGTTTTATAATTATATTATTCTTGGTGTTGTGCTTGTGTCTTGTTTGATCAGAAGTTAATATGGGAATGTGAGAACAAATGTGAGTGTCGGATGTGGGGAATGATGTGGTGAGTATTTGTGTAGTGTGATTGGTTGTATGTACGGTTGATGTAAGACTGTATACAATAACATAATATTAAGTCCAAAATACAAGCGGAAAAAAAATACAAAATAAGTTTTTTTTAAATAACACAACATCACTAGCAGCCCGGTTATACTTTAGGACATAGTCTATTTTATTTTAGGGAATATTTGACACAAATGCAACACACCGATACGACCTGGGGACCTTCAAGAAAAGAGCTTACTCCTTTCAAAAGGGCCGGCAACGCACCTGCAATTCCCCTGGTGTTGCGGTTGATCGTGGGCGGCGGTAGTCACTTAACATCAGGTGAGCCGCATGCTCGTTTGCCACCTCTTCTAAAAAAAAAGTCACACGAATAGGAGATCACGCTGCCAGACTGTAAAAATTGACCTCTACTCGATCTTGTACCTCAACTGGTATGTCTAATATAATAAATTAGAAAAAGAAACTGTTAATAAAGCCTTCAAATAGTCAATAATGTGTTTCATGTTTTGGTTGCCTGTTATTAGTGTTGTCATTTGGTAATATTACCAGAAAAAAAGGCATTCTGAGGTATTCTTTGGGGATTCCTGTGTTCAGCAGTGGACTTCATTTATTTAGCTTTGACAGGCTGTGATGACAAATCAATAATGTAATGTTAGTACTGTCATCATCATCATCATCAACATAAGCTCGTAAAAGTTTTCAGCTGGTCATGGGCCTCTCCCGTTGATTATTTGTAGATTTAGCTTTATTGCCACCCTCAGCCTCAGTCTCGCATCTGTGTCGCTAAGCTAAATAAAACCAAAGTGGTTACGTAATCTAAACAAAAGTGAAGTAATTAAGTGCTTTAAGATAAATAATCGGTAAACGCGCTCATTACATTCATAACGCATCTACAGGTTGGGCATACTCAAAATAAAGTAGTTAATATCCTATTGAGGAATATTATCCCAGGTCCTGCTTAGATGCATAGACAGTTGTTCTTCTGAAACCATATTTTCTAGAAAATCCTTCAGATATTTCCTTTGAAGCATATCCCAAGCATTCTCTATGGGATTCAAATCTAAAGACTGCGCCGGCCATTCTAGGGCCGTGACATCATGTTTGTGCAACCAGACTGTTACTGCAAAAGCAGGAAATTTTGACTCATGTGTATTCGGTTTGGCAAGACTGTTGGTTTTAGCACCTAATTACGGTATTTCAGCCACCATGGTACCCTGTATTCAAATGAGGTCCATTCTTCCAAAAAGATGAATTCTTGCCACTCCATAATTGTACCACATTAGAATGGATGAATTTCTTGAGAGAGTTGAAGCCAGATTGTACGATCAGAATTTTTCCTCAGAGTATGTGAGTACTCTCTTTGAATCAGGACGAAAACCAGATCAGAATTCATTAGTGAAAAGCACCAACGACCATTGATGCGGTTCCAAGTTCACATGTTCTTCAGCCCATTGCAGTTTTCGTCCATTACTTCTTCTTCTTAGAGCAGGAACCCTAAATGATCTACGAGCATAAAGCTTGGTTTTATGCAGTCTCCTCACAATTTGGTCAATCACAAGCACCTGATGTTCAGCCCTTGGACAATTGCATTGCCGTGTCATTTGGTTGCCTTCTCGCAGGAATTGGCAAAACACGGTCTTGTCTGAGTGTAGTAATGCGGCTTGGTCTTAGATGTCTCTCAGTCATGTCCTCCATAGCACGATGGCGTGACCACAACCTTCAAATCACATTTTACCTGAAGCCTACTGCCAGTTGTTCAAAAGTACCAGGCTGCTGAATTCCTACAGCTCTTAACATCTCTTATCCAGTTAAAAGTCGACGTTGCATTGCGGTATCGTATCAAATTATCACATTCAATCCAATTTGAATTGAAAGATATTTAAATAGTAGTTTTCAACAAAAAGAAAAGAAAACAAAATTCGTTATCTTTATATTTTTATTGCAATGAAAAGAAGCATATTATGAGTAAGATCAAACATTGGTATAATATAATATCATATGGCCTATGTTCAGCAGTGGACTTGTGTAGGGCTGTAATGATAATTATGATGATGAATATCATATGTATATAGCAAAAATAATCTGGTGCTGTGCTAGAATTGCTTAAATGCCTGTTAAAAATGACTATCGGCGAAGGTAGGAATTTAAACACAGTTTCATGTCATTGCATTGCTCTAGCCTAGCTTTAGCTTACAGGTACACCAATGATTAAGTTTGTTTATTTTGAAGTATTAACATATGGTAGGTATTTTTATTCAAGATAGGTTAGGCAAAACGAATTGATTGAAAATGACATTTTTCTATGTGCAATATCAAGGGTCATTTTTCACTCTCTGTGTATTTCATAGAGTAAAAATAAAATTTGGCAACACATCTGCAGATCGAGATCGATTTAAGCTGCCACTTGGTGCACCTTACATCGAATTAATATATATAAAGAGATATATATATAGAGAGTATAATAAGTTGTTATACTCGTAATAAGCCATTGTATATTTGTCTTTAAAGTGAAAGCCAACAGGTGCTTGGAAATAAAAAAAATATATGTGTGGACAGAATTTGCTAAGAAAGGAGGCCGTACCTAAGCATTTCTTTAAATGTTTTTCTAAATTATTGTAGGACTAGTTACTTATATAGACAATCATTATGAATAAATCTAGGAGACAATGTATACTAACTTATACTCTCGATAAAAATTCCTAAGTAGTATCTCTTTTTTTTTAAATCCATAACCCTATCATAGTTCAAGAATATGAAAGGCACCTCATTGAAAATAGATATTTCGTTGGCTACTTTTATCTTGATTATTTATTTTTTGATAATAATTAAAAATATTCAGTTATAGTTATTTTTTGGCCACTGAATGTCGCATGCTTACTTCATGTTGGACATATATCAACCTTAAACGGCGGGCGCAAGCACCGCGTCTTATAGAGGTAATACACTGCCTTAGGTCTTATGAATTCGTCTCTCAGCAATATTAGTGAGGCCTTTATATTTTTCTGAGCAACGTTATTGCCCTAAGTGCTTTTTACTTTTTTTTTCGACTCCTAAAGTTCTACTGCTGGACACGGACAATGTTACACATAGTAGAGATACACTGCAGCTATATTATGTTTTCAGCACCAATAGGTTTGGTCAACCAGTTAAAGACCACGCTCTCATAAAATACACGTGAGAAATACTGCTGTGTTTCGTGTGTTGAGTGTAGAGAACCGCAGCCCTTTTTAACTGATAAAGAGGTATTCTATCTCAGTAATAAAGGATGACAATATTTCTACATTTTAATTGCTAGTAGAGGATTGTTGTAGGTATATGGGCAAAATCATCAACATACCATCAGGTTCAGCTAAAGAATATGGGTTTATATGGAAAGTTGTGAAATAAATGGTGACTAGACACTTATTATTTATTAGAGTAAAGGAATATTCGACTTGCTTCTTACAAGATGAATAACATGACATCCCTAGAAAGAATAAAGGGATAAAAGATTATTCCCCCTGATCACCAACGTATCCTCCAAATGCCTAATACACCGGCACACGGTACAATACACCATATCTAAGAGATTGAAGTAGAACTGTGTCGATCGATCGTTAGTTTTAGCCTGGGTCGATTTTGACCCATTGAGTGGTAAGGTGATCAGGAGAAAAGGATTTGATAATTTCGATCCATTGATCATTCATAGCTCTTGGTTGTTCTTAATGTGTACTTTGAATATTACTTTTTATTCTTAAATTTAATTTTTAATACATATTTGACCAATTATAATACGACAATATTATATTAATATGTTTATTGTTTATTTATTTAATCATTAAGTATTATAAAAATTGTGTGTGTTTTTACATAATTAGGTTACAAAATAGTATACTCATGCATCCTCTCCATTACCGTTTCAGGAAAACGTTACTAGAAAACCTGACCTTTTGTTTTTAATACCATAGTATATTTCTCCATTACGTCGATAAAGAAATTTCATTTTAATTACTATTGTTAATAAATGTGCCTAGTTTGCACACAAACGTAAACACAGCAAAGTCAATCAACATCATACTTCAAAAAACCAAAAAATTCGCTATACGTGGATCATGTGGCGCCATGTAGCCACGGCACGCGACTCAATCGCTGGAGACAAGCCATAGCAAGCGAAGACTGACCTAGCGAATCAGCGGCAGGGGGGTTAAAAATGAACGATTATTTTTTGGAATCCATGACACAATCATTGGCGTATAGGTTGTGGTCGAGTCGAGGTGATCAGACCGATGACGATATTGTAAATTAGCGGTAGACCATTTTATTTAATGTTTGGTTGGTAGGTAATTGGTTAAGAAATTTTAGTTAAAGTGAATCCTTAAAATCCACAACTTTAAAATAGAATTGTGGTATGCTTATGAATATATTACCCCCACCGTTACTCTATATTATGAAATTGGCATGTGTGTTTTTAAAAATAAGTCATTGTTTTTATCCCCGAAACTGACGTGAGCCGGACAACTCCTCCTAGATTCCATTTTTAGGCTCGTTAAATAAAACAAAAAATACCAAAATATGCGTGTGAAAATATATAATGAACGACTTAATAAATAGTTTTAATAGTTAAGCGAATGATTATATAAGAAACATTTGTATAATTGTATAAGAACTTAATGATTTTATGACTGAAAATATTTTTAAATGGTAATTAATTAATATTGTCACTTAAACACTTAAACATTAATATTTGCATGCTATATAATAAATTGTTAGCGAAACTCAACTACACTGTATAAATAGTAGCATCTTTTATCGTGATTCTTGCAAATAAAGATTTATGATTAAGGTATGAATTCACACTGAAAACACAGTGTGTATCGATTTCGGGGGTTTTAATTAAATTTTAATTGGATTTTTGGTGTAGTAGATCCGAATTTTAAAATTCGAATTTAAATATTTCCGCACTTGAGAATGTATTAAGTTTTCAGTAACATAAAATCAGTTTTGTAGTTCTTTTTCTTTAATTTAAATTGTTTACCAATGGGCAGTTCATACTGAAAGTGAAAATACTCATCACACCGTCACATTACATAATACTACATATTATATTTATATTAAAAATATCTATATGTTTTATTGAAAGGAGGCTGGATAGAGTTTCTCATGAATTGAAACTGGTGAACGGCAGATACTCCGCGGTAGCTTCGGTTACTTTGCTCGACGCTGACCTTCCTTCACCTGCCGAGTTTATTTGCACTCTCCGAATACCTTTAGCAAAATACGCAGTAAGGAAAGAAGCAATTTACTATCCGGGTAAGAATTGCCCGATACAATCCTACTGTAGAAAATAATAGAATAGATTTGCTTTAATCATATGATTTTAATCATAAGACAAAGGGAGAAGTCTATGCCTGGCAGTAAATTTACGTGTAAATAAAAAATTAAAATGATGAAACAAGTACGTCGGTGCCTTGATATACTACCGTCATCGACTGTCTACTTTCGTTAAAACTTCCCAAAAACTTCGCAAAGTGCAACATCAACATATTGTAAAGAAGTTTTAGCGGTTATCTGCCGCTACCACTGAGTCTAATTCACTTGATGATACCTTGTGTAGAGGCGAAACGCGTGGCGTATTATCGAGGGTGGTGTGTCGTTCCTTGTGTGGTGGTGTTGGGAGTTGTGGTGCTGGTAGTGGTGGTGCTGAGATTGCTGACGGGAATGGTGTATCATATTGAGGGAGTTTGGGAGGAGCTGTTGAAACTGAGCAGGACACATTATTTTATTTCAGTACGCAAAAATAAGTAAATTAAGTTCTAACAACTTAAATTTATTGGATTTCCGCAAAGTAACTCTTGACTCTACAAGTATAAACTATATTGTAAAGAATTTTTAGCATAACCCTGGCAAAATTACTAATCGTAAAAGTAAAAGCCGAAGAGGAATAAAAACTAGTTTATTTATAAATACAAAACAAGATAAAGAGATAAAAAATAATAAATTAATAAATATCTGTACATATAAAATAATAGCTCTAACCCGAGTCGGGCAAGAGCTATTAATTTATATATGTGTCATTAAAATGTTCCCAACTCAGCATTTTGTTGCATTTTATACACAACGCGTTTTCAGTTAGTACCCCGTTGCGTGACATTCTTAATATAATCATTTAGAAAAACGTGTAATCAACTGTAATTTAAAATTGATAAATTACAAAATATTGAATAAATAATATATTCGTAAATATGGTGTGTACCTCTTTAATCTGTAAATAAATGTAATTATTCGTTTCTTACATGAAATACACTTAATCAAATACGATTTTATAAAAAAAACAATCTCTGAGACTTTGATAACATTATTTCGTGTTCTTTTAATATGACATGAAATTTGCTAGAGCGCTGGCTGGATAAAATCTGACGACACAAACAGAAAGTTGTTTAATTATTTAAAAGAAGCCATTTAACCGCTTTATAAGTCGAACGTCAGTTAAACAGGACAGCGCTGAAAAGAATAAGTCTGTGTGATATACATTTCTAGTGAAAGACTCGAAAATAATCTCACAGAATAATTTGCGAAGGCCGTTTGAACTTTTTATCAACGGAAGGTTCGTGTACAGAGCTATGAAATCTGTAGGAGAGATGAAACACTGCCTGCAGCTTTTGACGTGAATAATTCTATGCACTGTTAATTCCATTTCTTGTGGCATAAACATTCTCTAATAGAAAATTAGTGGGCAAGCGAAAATACAAACATTTTCAAAGCATCCGTCTCATCAAGTCTGAAAGTTTAACACGGAGGCAAGTCGAGTGGGATTTCAACTGAAAATAATTTGCGCTAATTCTTAACATCAGGAGATTCAGTATACAAAAACTGTTTTATTAGATGCTAAAAAACTAGAATAGTCCTTTGTTTAGGATGCTTCCTGATACGATTTATGAGACTGGTAATTTATGAAACGTGTTAATTATACGTTTCATAAATTTCCAGTCGTAAGTAAGTCTTGTTAATTATACATTTAAATTGCAAACGTGTATTTAAATATTAAATAGGTTTCTCTTTAAGACGTTTCAAAAAAAAATTCAAGGACGTTATACTCAGGTCAACAAAATTTACCCTAAAGTAGTTGATACTATATACTTCGTAGACTTAAAAATATTAGTTAAGTTCTTTTGTCATTTCCCAATGATAGATAATGTAAAGATAACATTTTTAATGGAAAGTTTTCACCCACTTATTTTGTACGTCTCATCGTTGGGCGCAGGCCTCCTTCTATTTCTGAAAGGGTTATGGAGCAATGGTCCATTTTGGTGCCCGTTGTCGGATTTTACAAAATTCTTTTGGATATATTTTATTTCTAAGCGATGTAAGCTAACTCACAATGTTTTCCTTCATCGCCGAGTACGTAACAAACAGCACTTTAAATTGCAATTAGCAATTTTATTGGTACTGGTCAGGATCAAACCTCGCGTAATGTTATATATACAGTGAGCGCTTGGTCCGTGAGCTACTTCGGATTTGATATGAAACTTTATAAGTAATAAAATTATTAAAAACTCAAAAGAAAGGAAACCAACATAGGAAAACGAACATTATCCTTTACAATTTCTTTATTAAATAAACACGTGTTTCTTCCATTAGGGCCCATTAGCACAACTCCTGAAATGCCGACCGCGGCCGACATGCAACTCGCTGCGGCTATTGGCTCTGAAGGTGAGGAATCTTATACATCGGTCTATCAACAAAGAAGCGAGTTCATTGTATTCCAGTGTTTCTCCCTAACACTAAGGCGATGATCCAAGTTAATTTTAATGCATAGTTTCATCACTATAAATATAATCGAATAATATTCTTTTAATAATATTGATTGAATTCGCTTCTTTCACATGTTTTACAAGTTGATTGTATAACTATGCTCCTCCAAATATTATGTTATTTTTACTATAGTTGGTTCTTACGGCAAGTAACACAAAATTACTGGCTAGGCGGGGTATATATATTTACTCGATGTTTTGTTGTGAATTTTATGTGTAACTGGAGAAGTTTGTGAGTTATCTTGTTTTTTTTTTCATAGAATAAGAGTGACAAACGAGCACACAGTCCACCTGATTGTAAGCGGTTGCTGTGGCCTATAGACATCAATATTTATCCTCAATTGACAATCAAAACGCAGATTCGTTATCACCCGTAAGGAGTAAGATGTAATGCCTCGTTTCCAGTATAAAAAGGGTCTCCGGATCTCTACATACATCATACGAAATGCAGCAGTATTACGCTGGTATTCTGTAAGAGCGTGGTCCTTCTCGATCGAGCCGACCCATTCATGCTACAACCATAATATAGCTGCAGCGTGACTCTACCACGTATATATCTTATTTTCAATATAATACATATATTGTAAGTTGGATAATATTTAAAAAAAATTGCAATTTTGTAAATCGTTTTTGATGGTGTTAAGAAGTCATCACTTTAGTAATCACTTCCCATCTCGTGGACTGCAAGTGTTTTTTGTCACTACAGTTTTATAAAAATGTAAGAGGGTAGTATTTAATCAGACGAACTGCAGGGTCGATAAGGAGTTCTACCACCTAGTACGTGTGGTTTGGTGGCATCTTTCCCATACAACTTCGTGCTACTCAGGGCACTCTTAAACGTACAGAGTTATTTTTTAAAGAGTATCCAAATGTTACATTTAAGTTCAAATAATATATAAATTATATACCATTATTGTAGTTTTTGCAGATACAAGTAATCAAGGCTTCTTATTTTATTTAAAATCATCCCAAATTGAATGTGATATAAGGGCAACAACAACGCGCACGCGCGCTCTTCTGTGTACGATTTACCGAGCGACCCTTACGAATGTAGTGCAAAGTACGATGTGCGTGCGTAGTAAAAATGTAGGCGTTAGATATTTATAAATGATAATCAGTAACAATAATACATTACCACGCGTTCTGTATTTAAAATATATTAAAGACAAAATAATTAAGTTTTTTTTATTAATTTTACTTAACCATTCGCCTATATCATTTATTCTGACCCTTCTCTGCAATTTTGGGCGTATTTTGCAAAATAACCCTATATGAAAAAGAAAGGCTGATGTTTTTATTTGTCATGATGCCATGCTACACGCCACGCCGAATGCTCCCATTGAGTGGCCAATTTATTACCCATAGGGTAGAGTGAACTGAGTTACGTACGATCGAGTTGTATCGGAAACTCACTGCGAATGCTGTAAAGCGAGGCCTTTAATTTATAGCGACTAAATTAAAAGTAAGTTTTACAATATAGTACAATACGCCAAAACAGAATACAGTGTCACAGGAAAACGGTGTGAAGTTTTTCCCCCGTTTCCTTGGTGATTGTCAGGTCCATGTACATTTCCCGTACTTTTTATCTCACTATTTCCATCTAGTGTATCTACATATGTTTTCTGAAGTCAATGTTGGGACTGGCCATTTTGTCGAGTGTCTAAGAAACTATCACTATGTGGAGAAAAAGCGATTTTAATACCTATGAATTTTTTTACTTTTTTTTTGTGAAATGGATTTTTTTATAATATATTTATTTCATATTACTAAATGTTGTTAGTATTTGATTTGCCCACTTCACTTTACACAAATTTTACACATAAATTATTTACATTAGTGCAGGCGTATGTGAATCCACTAACCCTTATCATCTTCCTGATAAAGACTTCAAATAATGCTGCGGTTACAACGCGCCCGCAATGCCCTTAAAATATTTTTAATTGTATTGGAATAACAAGCGGTTTAACAGTCCATTTTATTTTAAGTGGCTTCGCCATCCCATTGACACCTGCAATTACACTAAACAAAAAAGAACACAGATGCTTTGTTAAACCGGAAGGTTAAGATAAAATGCCCTGCAGCCTGCAGCACTGCTGGTTTATTAAGTAGTAAGTAATTTTAAGCAGAGCATTCACACCAGAACAGAGCAATGAATTTTGTATAATTTAAAGAAAGAAACCTATAGATTATCGGTAGATATATTAGGTATATATCGATAGATATATACCGTTATCTCATTACTGGGATAGAATGCTTAATAGCGTGTATACCGGCCCACTATTAGCGCCCTGCACGCTATTATGTAAGTAGTGCCTTTAAGTGTCAAAAAACAGAGGAATCTTAGGAAAGAAAAAAGTTATACTACCCAGAATGAACATCCTCAGAATTTAGAAAGACTCAGGCCCAGTAGTACAAATTTATCTATAAAAATGTTCGCTGTTACTTTTTTATGTTTTCAATACTACACTTGTTTATATTTATTTCTTATTATCAAAGTAAGTATATAATCTATAGAGTAGAAGTAGGTATATTAATTTTTATCTGAAGTAGGTATTAAGAAGCTTGAGATACTCCAATACTTCTTTTATGAAATAAGGGTTACAAAGGTACACACAGTCTAGCTGATGGTCCTGATACATCGATTAAGTATCAAAATGCAGATACGCTGTCACCAAGACAGGACATAGATGGAATACCTCTATTTCAGTAAAAACAGTCGCTTGTTCTAAACTTACCCTGGTAAATACAGAACCATTATTCTGCTATTTTACACTGGTATACTGTGGGGGCGTGGTTCTTCCCCGGTCGAACCCATTCGCGCTACAACTATAATAAAACTGAAATGTGGTTCTACCGCGTGAAAAATAACGTAAATATTGTAACCTTTATAGTAAATTTGTAGGGTACTGTTGCTTTGAAAAGTTTGTAAACTAACGAGATAAACCAGAACTTATGATTATTCTATGTTAAATTGTTTTTTTACTCGTATATATTTTTTTTTTCAGGAACAAGCATTTATGCATACGATGCTTCTAACAAAAAACAATTTCTTAATTTTTTGTCTGTCTGTATTTCTGTCTCTTTTTCTGTTTGTTTCGATTAATCCCCAAAATAACTGGACTGATTTTGACGGGACTTTTACTGGCAGATAGTTAATGTTATATGGAATATACTTTAGCTACATTTATTCTGAAAAAAAAAGACAGTTCCGCGCAAAAAAATTAAAACCCATGAAATCCAATCTTAATAAGTCGCGGGGAACAGCAAGTCATAATTATATATTATAATCGCCCTTTATATTATTAAAAATTTTATTTAGTAGAATTACGCTATCGCTGTTTATTTTTATTTTATTTATTTTTTCATTATACAGGTAAATACATCCATTTTGTTAATAAACTTAAAAGTAGGGGTAAGTAAATTTACAGAAATTATTCAGCATAAAAGGACCAGCGTAAAAAGCAGAAAAATATTGCTTTGTTTCGTACATAACAAGGAATTCCCTCTGAATCCTCAAGAGTGACAACTAATCTCCTCGTCGATCATAGATGTAAGTATATACAGGCCTAGGCATCCGTCCACTTACCATCCGGTGGGCTGTGTGTTCGTTTGTCACCCTTACTTGTTTAAACAACTTAAATTATTATCTGCACAACCATCTTTCCTAATCCTATGGAAATATTAAACAATATATGAAAACAATATCAGTACAGGGCAGACAAACCTAAAACAAATAATTTATAAGTTCGGAAACATTGACTTTCGTGAGGCTTCACCTCCCGTGCTTCAAAAATAACATTATAAGCGATTCCTTATATTTACATGAAAACGACAAAAAGTCAAGTTGGAGGTGGCTTTTGTTAAATATGATATCAGGACGTCTAACACATCAAACGTCGGGAAAAGATTAAATCTGCAAACTTTTATTTATTTAAGATTTCCTAGCATATCATTTGTTGCATATCACGCACAATAAGTATCATTTTTACAGGGAGATCGGAAGAATAGACTGTCCAAAACAATTTATTAAAGCTCTATTAATCAAACACAAACCGTACAGCCCTCTAGTTAGAAAACATTTTCGGATGCACATGAGCACGTTTTAGTGAGTTTTGGACATATCGATGAATAATAGATGCACTGGCTTCGTTCACCAGACGAATTACTGAACTAAATTATTGAGCACGCCACTTCTGACCGCCAGCATACGAAATCAATCGCTATTTTTATCTGTTTTAATAATACGTGAATTATTAGACGAAATCATTACTATTTACTCTTAAATAATAAATTATCTATTGTTTGAAAAGCCACACCATTTAATGATTTTTTTTTTTTTTTTAATAATAATAGTTTATTTCTCTTGTTATTTACAATTTGCATAGGGTAGGGAGCATCTTTTAAGTACCTTAAGGCACTTGTGTCAGAGACTCCCGCTCTTCCATAGCCAAACAAAACGTTCAAGAGACGTGAGATTACATAAAAAAAAAATATTATACAAAAAAAAAATACAATATTCAAAAATAAATGTGTGTGTGTGTGTGTGTGTGTGTGTGTGTGTGTATGTGTGTGTGTTGTGTGGTTTTTCTCTCTCTCTCACCCTATGTGTCGAAACATAAGTTTTTCTGTGTCTTCGTAAGACAGGGTCTTTAGCCAATTTATAATCAAAATCTTGCAGTCCTTGGCATTTCTACAGTAAATATTAAGCTTTTTGTTGACAAAATTATATAGATAGATAGATTGGTTAATGAACTGACGTCTAGCGAATGCAGTTTTAACACAAAATGAATTAAGTACAATGTCTTTTCTTCTTTTGTTCAAAGTATTTGGGTCGAAAATCAAACCTTTATGCTTTTTTAATATTGTGTGCAAAATATATAATTTTCTTATACTTAGTATATCAGTTTTTAAATACAGGCTTTTAGTTGGGAATTTATAAGGCAAAAAGTACATTGTCTTTACTAAGGCACGTTGAGCTCTTTCTAATTGCAACAATTTTGTTTTTGTTGCTCCTCCCCATATCGGAAGGCAGTAAGTTATTAAAGATTGAGCTAATGCTACATAAATTTTGTTAATGAGCGTATCTGAAGTAATATGTCTTAGCGTTTTAAAAATCCAGGCTATTTTTCTAAATCTACATGTTATTACATCGATATGTTCATGCCAAGTTAAACGTTCATCTATAATGATCCCCAGTACCTGGTTGAAGAAACTTTCGTAATGACAGAACAGTTACAATTTTGAACTTCGTCAATGTTGCAAGTGTGTATCTTTATGTTAAAGTTACTTCCTGGTTGAGCTCGGTTTTTAATAGTAAAACAAATATAATTAGTTTTAAGTGCATTAAACGTTAGAAAATTTGATTGAAGCCAACTTGCAATTATAGTAAGACCAGATTCTGTATTTTTACGAATCTCATCCCACGATGCTCCAGTAAAAACTACAGCTGTGTCATCGGCATATGTGAACACACGGGCACCATTAATTTTCAGATTACATAGATCATTGATATAAATTAGAAACAATGTTGGGCCTAAAATACTACCTTGTGGTACGCCGTAAGTGGTGTATGTGTCCTCACTAATAAACTGTCCTACTTTAACTTTTTGTGTACGGTTAAATAAGTAATTCTTAAACAATGTCAAGGTTGTGTCTCTGATGCCGATGTTTTCTAATTTTTGTAAAAGGATGGGGATAGAGATAGCATCAAAGGCCTTTTTAAGGTCTAGAAAAACTGCAAGACATTTTTTACCCTGATCTAAATTGTTAATTATATACGAGCTAAGAGCTAAGATTGCATCTTCAGTGGATTTACCTTGTCTGAATCCATACTGACAGTCAGACAAGATATCGAACTTAGTAAGATAACTTAATAATCTTGTGTTGATAAGCTTTTCCAATATCTTAGAAAGTGAAGGTAGTACTGAAATAGGTCTGTAGTTGCTAACGTCACCTCTATTCCCATTCTTATACACTGGTGTTATAACAGCTTGTTTTAAAGGTTGAGGAAAAACGCCATGCTTAAAACAAATGTTTACAAAGTGACAGATTATAGGAGTAATTTGAGTTACTGCAAGTTTTAAAAAATGCGCTGGAATGTTATCCCATCCAGGAGCACTGTTTGATTTTAGGCTCATGATAACACCATGTACCTCGTAAGGATCTGTATCTAGCAAGACAAAGGATGAAAGCTGTGGTTGTCCAACCAGTGTTATACATTTACTATTGTTATTTCTAGTTAATATTTTTTTGGCAAGATTTTTGCCTACATTGGCAAAGAAGTTATTAACATAATTTACCGAATCTAATGGTGTTGCTTTTGCTTGTAATAAATCTGTATTACTAATTTTTGTTTGATTTAAATGCGCTATTCTTTTAATATTTCTCCAAAGGCTTTTACTGTTATTGAGAGACATCTGCAGGACTTGTCTTTCATAACTCTGTTTTGCTTTTTTTATTATTTTAGTACAAAAGTTACGATATCTCTTATATATAATTTTTTGAATTTCATTGTAAGGATCGGAACGCACCTTTTTTTGCAAATTATTGCGATTTCTAATACAACGCACAATGCCAGGTGTTATCCAAGGTTTTAAGATGCGTTTATTTTTTGGAAGATGCACAATCTTTGTATTTTCTCGTAATGATTTGCTCAATTTATTAACTAACATCTCCATAACTGTATGTGGATTGTCACAAAAAAGTAATTCAGTAAGATTATTTTGTAATAAGCTGTTAAAGGCACTTTTATAACCTGTAATTGTTTTAATCTTTGTGCAATCATTTATTAATTTTAAGTTAGATAGGTTTAGTAGTATCATTGAGTGATCAGTAATTGTTGTAAGTAAGACAGCAATTTGAGCATAGACCTTACTTTGTGTTAGCTTTAGAATGAAGTGATCTAGGCAACTGGTTTCTCTTGTGGGTAAGTAGTGACCGGGTATTAAGCCGTGCATACTTAACATATTTAAATAATTTTCTCTGTTACTACGTTCATATGAATTTTCATTTATTTTAGGTGCAATGTTAACGTTTATGTCGCCAGCTAAAATCATGACTTCTTTTGATTTTATATTTTCTAAATGCAAACTTAACGAATTAATGAATTTATTGGCGTTTGTATTTGAAGGAGAGCGGTATATTCCCAAGATTGTATTGTTGTATACATCTATTTGTAAGCATGAAGCGTGTTCTAATTTAACTTCTTTAACCTTAGCATTTATAGTATTTTTGATATACACTACTACTCCATCACTCTGGTTCAGATGACAGGTTGTAGCAAAATGAGTGTAGTTAGTAATGCATGGAATTGTTTTGTTGAGGCTTAGTCGGCATTCGGTCAAAATCAAAACATCAGGTTTAAATTTTAAATATGATAATGTTAAATTTAGGTCATCTATGTTACTATACACACTTCTTATATTTTGAGATATTATGGTTAAATCATTATTTTTCACAGTAATGTAATTTGAGAGGTCTTCAATGTCGCACTCAATAGCGTTTGCAATTTCAATTTTATCCAATTCTTTCCAGGTAATTAAAGAAGTGTCCATTTCAAAAGTAGACGTATTAGCTGTCGTCTATATGTGTATACATATGAGTAAATACCTAATATATGCATTATAATGTATATATTTATAGATAATAAGATATGTTTGCATCCTAATATGTAAATTGCTTTTCTCGTATACGGTTCTAGATTATTAGAATTTTTCATTTTAAGAGTGAGCTGTATATTAATGATAGTATTATATATGTTCAGTTTTTGTGATAGTGAAAGTGATAGGGTTTTTATAAATGCAAGTGTAAGCTGTGTGTAAGAATGTATAAGTTTTGTGTAATACATATAAGAACTGATGATTTGTGAATTAATTACAATGCTTAGAAAAAACTTACGAACTAAAAGAGATATAGAAAAAAATAAAGTAATTTCATTATTTAGAAAAAATTGCGCGTTCTGTTCTAGTCATGCGGTATGCAATAACTGGTGAACCTGGGCTTCGTTCTTTATGGTTATTATTTGAGATGTCTCATCTTTGCGAACATAAACTTTTCCGTAGGCAGTCCAACAAAATTTGTATTTTTTTGTTTTTACAAGATCTCGAGCTAGGAAGTGTAATCGTGTACTTTTAGCAGTTAAATGATCGGTAATGTATATGGGAGTATCTTCAGCCGTACGAAAGCCAAGGTGTTTTGCACAAAGTTTAGTTTTGTGCCTGTTATTAAAAGATTTTGCCATTTTTAATATGTTACTTTTTAGCAATGTTGACGAAGTCTCTACCACAATGGGAGTATTGCGGATATTTTCTCTTTTACTACGAATACGATATATATCTTTTATATCTGCTTTGTTAAGATTACTCTCAATACTTTTGGATAAGCACATTACCATGTCTATTAAGTCCTCTTTAGATTCATTAACTTTTTTAGGAACGTTTTTCATTTCAAAATTCATCTTACGGCTTCCCATTTGCATATCCTCAATTCTATCCTCCAGTATCGTTATATATTTCCTGTCTTCTTTTATTTGGTTTTCCAAATATTCAATTTTCTTCCTAAACTCCTCATTTTGTGCAGTAAGAAAAGTAATAGAGCTCTCGATGTTTTGGTTTGTTTGTTGTATATTCTTTAATGTAGGTGTAATTTTTTTAAGTTCTTGTTCTTGCGGGACAAGTAGAGTAGCTATCATTTTCTTAATTTCATCCTTGAAGTTATTCAATTCTATAGAAATGTCATCATCCCTACGGCGTTTGCTACGCATCGACACAAATTTGGGTGGCGTGTTCTCTCTTTGTCCCGCTTGGCATAAATCAGCTTCAGAGAAGGATTTATCCATATTTGAGTTTGGTAAAAGACTATAAATCTTGTCTAGTATAAGTAAATTATGAAAGTAAAAGTCACTTAACGTAATGTGTGCGGGCGCCCTTATTTTTGTCGACGATTGTCTTATTAAATCAAATCGCAGTCACAATACGCAAAACGAAATATGTTTCCAGTGAGACGAGTTTAAACTCACACCGATAGGCGAAACACAAAACAAAGGTACCTTTAGTCGGATAATATGATGTGCAATAATTACCAATCAGGTAGAAGAAGGAGGAGCTATTTAATTGGCATACGCACAATAATGAATGAATTAAGTTATACTGTCTCCTTCTTATCTGTTTAGGTACTAGGACTACCGACGTTACTTTGCACATTCATTGAATTACACTGGTACTCTTCACTGTTGTTTTCGTTGTAAATTCGTAAAACAAATAACACTCACGGAAACGGGGTACCAGGGCCGCAGAAGCGTTGAATTATTAGACGTTTTGTTGTACAAGCAAATACGATGTTGCTAACACTCACAGAAACAGGGGTACCAGGGTAGCAGAAGTGTTAAGTTCTTCGACGTTTTTGTCTTGTAAAATTATAATCTCCTATTATTTCAAACTGATTTGCTTGGTAGATTTAACTTTGCTATTTTTAAAATTAAGTTAACACTGACTTAAGTCACGTCTACACCTTGTAGCGGTCCGGAGGGAAGAGGATGATGTCTCCTTATTATAATTATTACTTTAATGAATACTAATCACTCTCTTCCTCACATATGCACAGAAACACACGCACAGACACAAACAAACACACACACACACACACACACACACACACACACACACACACACACACACGCACGCACACACACACACACACACGCACGCACGCACGCACGCACGCACGCGCACACACACACACACGCACGCACGCACGCACGCACGTACGCACACACAAATACACTGAAGTAACCTATGTACTTGTAGATGATATTCGATGTATTAGAAAGTAAGCCAGTATTAAATAAACACTCGAATTGAACAAACGTGTTGCTCTTTCATTCCATTATAAATAACATAATTCATGGCGACCCATGCCAAGCGCGCGTGTCCGGGTGCAGGCTAAAGGTGCGGAGTTTGCACATTCCTGTGTGCCTCGGTAGTGAATGTAACTACGTAATAATAATGAATAAGAATTCATAATTTTGTTTATTATGTGACACAATGACATTAGTGATTAAATAAATCGTAGTGACAGCTTTTAATATCTGTCATGCTGTCATTCGATTGCTTATACTACTAGTCTTTTTGCCAGACAAGATCCGTAGATAATATTTGTCTGTCTTAATATTTATGGTAAGACTGCGCTTTTTATATATATATTTTTTTTATTATATTAATTAGTCTTAAGTAAGTTATCTAAATATAAAATTATTCCGATGCCACTGCCGGCAGGTATGAAAGAAATGTTTTGTTAAGTGCATAATTGTTGGCAATTTTATTTTAATTTTAATATATTTACAGTTTCATAATATTTCATAACATATTATTATTTACTTTGTAGGTATTATATCCAGACTTATATAATATTTATTTGTTATACATTATACAAGTATATATTTAATTTTTATTGATGTTGTTATAGCTTAGTTTATGTTATAGTTTTGATTAGCATGTGTGATATTTTAGAATTTGATGATAGTTATTTTTCTTGCTCTTCTTCTAGCTCATCCGATAAGACCTATAAAAGCGCCTTAAGCGATGATTCCACTCATTTACATGATCAACTAGTAGCCGTATTCTGTAATTATAGTAAAAATCTTAATATAGTCCACATTAACGCTCAAAGCATTCATGCTCATTACGCTGATCTTTTATCAACCTTCGATTCTAAATTTGTTGATGCCATACTTGTTTCTGAAACTTTTCTAAAGCCTGAACTTCCGTCGGTACAGTATTGTCTCCCTGGTTTTCAACTTATACGTAATGACAGGGTCGGCAAAGGTTGTGGTGGAGTGGCAATCTATTTGAGAGCTGACATTCCTTATAAAATAGTTGATCATTCACCCAATATATACACAAATTTTGCTGAACATTTATTTATTGAAATTACTATTAATCATTCTAGGACTTTGCTTGGGGTCTATTATCCCCCCTCTCGCAATATAAATTATTTTTCTTCTTTGGAAGAAAAACTTGTAAATCTAACTCCGCTTTATGATAATACCATTATTTTAGGTGACTTTAACACATGCCTGTTAAAGAACGATTTTCGTAGCAAAAAATTGCTCTCCCTGGTGTCATCTTTTAATTTACATATTCTTCCTCTTTCTGCTACTCACCATTCGCCTAATAATACCCCTTCTCTTTTAGACCTTATTCTTGTTTCTGATGCTGATCGGGTTGCTTCGCATGGACAACTATCTGCGTCTTTCTCTTACCACGATCTTATCTTCCTCTCCTATAAAATTCAACGTCCTAGGCGTAAATCGAAATTCTTATTCCTAAGAAGCTTTAAATCAATTAACCTGGAGCGTTTGAGAGATGATGTAAATAAGATTGACTGGTCTCCTGTTCTAAATTCCGAAGATGTTAATCATAAGGTTTATGCTTTTAATCACCTCATTTTAAAATTATTCGATACACATGCACCACTTAAGCGAGTCAGGGTTAAACACTTTCCAGCCCCCTGGCTTTCAGAGTCTATAAAAGCAGTAATGGCCAAAAGAGATAAAGCTAAGAGGCGTTATAAGAAGCACCCTACTAATGAAAATTTATTCACATATAAAAAACTGCGTAATCGCTGTAGTAAGATGTGTCGTGATGCTAAGAGGAGACATATTTATGATGAGGTTGAAAATTCTCATTCCGCTCAGATGTGGAAATTTTTTAGAACCCTGGGTATGGGCAAATCATATATTGATTCTAATATCTCGTTTGATTTGACTGCACTCAACCGGCACTTTTCTGAGCCTCCGATTTCTATTGATGACTCTATTAAGTCTACTACACTTAATCTTCTCTCCCATATTCCTAAACCGTTGTGTTCTCCTTTTAATTTCAGTAAAGTTACTGATGGTGACATAAAAAAATGCCTTTTATCTATTTCCACTAAAGCTATTGGCTATGACAATCTTTGTATACAAATGATTAAACCTATCACTAATGAACTTGTCCCTATTATCACTCACATTATCTCTTCTTCGCTTGAGACGAGCTCCTTTCCGACTTGCTGGAAAAAAGCATTCGTCATTCCCCTTCCAAAAACTTCTAATCCTACATCTTTATCCCAATTCCGCCCTATTTCCATTCTTCCGATCTTATCTAAACTACTAGAAAATATAGTTCAGAGGCAACTATCTCAATTCCTAACTGTTCACAGCCTGCTGAGTCCTTTTCAATCTGGTTTTCGTCCAGGCCATAGCACAGTCAGCGCTCTGATTAAAGTGTCTGATGATATTCGCTGGGCCATGGACAAAAGACTTCTCACTGTTCTAACATTATTGGATTTCAGCAGTGCATTTAATTCCGTTGATTATGATATACTTCTTGGTATTCTTGCGTCCTTAAACATTTCACCATCAGTAATCTCTTGGTTTAATTCTTACCTTTGGGGTCGCTCGCAGTGTGTCCGCCATGAGGAGGATTTCTCCGAGTGGTGTGATCTTACGGCGGGTGTTCCTCAGGGTGGTGTTCTTTCCCCACTTCTCTTCTATATTTTTATCAATGCTCTCACTACTGTTCTCTCCTCTCATTATCATCTCTATGCTGATGACTTGCAATTATACCGTCATTTCAAAGTCCAAGATATAGATGAGGCTATTAATAAGCTGAATGCTGACTTAAGTAGCATAAACAGTTGGGCAAAATCGTTTGGTCTTCTTGTTAACCCTGCTAAATCTCAAGTAATGATTATCGGCAGCTCATATATGCTTAATTTATTAGATCGTTCGAAGATCCCTGCAGTAACGTATGATAGTACTCAAATTCCATATACAGAGACCGCTAAGAACTTAGGTGTTATTTTTGATAATAATTTGTCTTGGGTCGCTCACATTAATATGATTAGCAGAAAAGTGAACTACTCTTTTCAATCTCTCAAGCGTCTCCAGATGTTTTCACCGTTAAAAACTAAGATAACCTTAGCTCAAGCACTTCTGCTTCCTCTCATTGACTACGCTGATGTTAGTTTTTTGGATGCTTCAGAGGAGCTGTTGAACAAACTGGAACGTGTTCAAAATTTGTGTATACGTTTTATTTTCGGTCTTCGTAAGTTTGATCATGTTTCAGAGTACAGGGCTCAATTAAAATGGCTTCCTATCCGTAGACGTCGAGACTTACATGTGTTATCATTTCTATACTTTCTACTCTTTAATCCTCTTGCACCTCCATATCTCCGCGAGCGTTTTGAGTATCTTGTACCTCGTGAAACTCAGTGCCTGACCACTAAACAACTACTTCTCAAAACTGCTTTTCATTTCACAAGCCGATGTGGTGGATCCTTTACTGTAAGGGGGGTCAAGCTATGGAACTCACTTCCACATGACATACGTGCTAGCTCTTCTTTTGATATATTTCGGAGCAGAGTAAAGAAATATTATCTATCAACTTAGAATTATAAATATTTACATATTTTATGTATTTATATGTATAATTGTATATATATGTATGTGTGTGTATGTGTATATGTATATATATATATATATATATATATATATATATATATATATATATACATATATATATATGTGTGTGTATATGTATATATATGTATATGTTTATTATCTTTATTGGTATATATGTATGTAAATTAATAGAAATAAGAATAAAAGAAATAAGAAAATAAATTATACTTATATGTTATACACTTATTTGTTAATTGTTGACTGTAACTTATAACCAATTTCTATTAAGTAGCGTTATGTTAATTATTAAGTACGCACGCTGCTACCTACTTGCTTTATATATAAAACTATTTCTCTTTACCAATAGGTTTGCTGGAAGAGAACTCTTATTAGGGTTAAGCTCGCCTTTGTACATTCATTTAAATATTTAATAATTGTTACCAACTTATTGTGTGTACAATAAAGAATAAAGAATAAAGAAGAAGAATATAATTATTAACTTTGTTACTGTGTATGCGCGTGTTCATGCCAAAAAACAAAATGGAGAGTAGTAATTCGAGAAATAAAGAACATGAACCGACGATTGCCCAAACTGGAGGAACCAATACTGTGGAAATAGAAGAAAAGGATTATCATATAAAGATTAACAATATATTGATCACAATATTTTTAATTTTGGCATCAATCGTCCTGGTTGTTATCATATTTTTGAAGCTGAAAGAAAAATATAAGAAATGGGTTAAAAAAAATTATTGCGGAATTTTTAAGAAGAATGCGCACTAGACTGTCTAACAGACGTGAACCGCGTAATGAAGAAGATGTATAAATTTGTGTTATCTTACTTTCTCCGAGTGCCTCTACATCGTATATCTACGTAACCGGCCTACCTCTGTACTGAACCCTGGACATAAGTGAGCGATCTTTGACTTCTCCGAGTGCCTTTCCGTTTAGTTTTTACGAGAGTGAGTCAAACCCTTTTTTTTACGTGACAATTATAGTGACATTGGTAATTTTATACACTTCTTTACGAAAATTATGTTAAATTTAGGTAGCATGTTTAATTTTGTTTCTCTAGAACATTCAAAATAGTTGTTGTTATGTGTTAATTCTAAGAATTCCGACCGCTGCGATCGGTCGAGATGCAATTCAGCATTTTGTAATCGGTACACTGTATGACTGTGCTTCGTTTTAGAATAAAATTAAAATCAATTTCATGACACAATCATTGGCGTATAGGTTGTGGTTGAGTCGAGGTGATCAGACCGATGACGATATTGTAAATTAGCGGTAGACCATTTTATTTAATGTTTGGTTGGTAGGTAATTGGTTAAGAAATTTTAGTTAAAGTGAATCCTTAAAATCCACAACTTTAAAATAGAATTGTGGTATGCTTATGAATATATTACCCCCACCGTTACTCTATATTATGAAATTGGCATGTGTGTTTTTAAAAATAAGTCATTGTTTTTATCCCCGAAACTGACGTGAGCCGGACAACTCCTCCTAGATTCCATTTTTAGGCTCGTTAAATAAAACAAAAAATACCAAAATATGCGTGTGAAAATATATAATGAACGACTTAATAAATAGTTTTAATAGTTAAGCGAATGATTATATAAGAAACATTTGTATAATTGTATAAGAACTTAATGATTTTTATGACTGAAAATATTTTTAAATGGTAATTAATTAATATTGTCACTTAAACACTTAAACATTAATATTTGCATGCTATATAATAAATTGTTAGCGAAACTCAACTACACTGTATAAATTGTAGCATCTTTTATCGTGATTCTTGCAAATAAAGATTTATGATTAAGGTATGAATTCACACTGAAAACACAGTGTGTATCGATTTCGGGGGTTTTAATTAAATTTTAATTGGATTTTTGGTGTAGTAGATCCGAATTTTAAAATTCAAATTTAAATATTTCCGCACTTGAGAATGTATTAAGTTTTCAGTAACATAAAATCAGTTTTGTAGTTCTTTTTCTTTAATTTAAATTGTTTACCAATGGGCAGTTCATACTGAAAGTGAAAATACTCATCACACCGTCACATTACATAATACTACATATTATATTTATATTAAAAATATCTATATGTTTTGTTGAAAGGAGGCTGGATAGAGTTTCTCATGAATTGAAACTGGTGAACGGCAGATACTCCGCGGTAGCTTCGGTTACTTTGCTCGACGCTGACCTTCCTTCACCTGCCGAGTTTATTTGCACTCTCCGAATACCTTTAGCAAAATACGCAGTAAGGAAAGAAGCAATTTACTATCCGGGTAAGAATTGCCCGATACAATCCTACTGTAGAAAATAATAGAATAGATTTGCTTTAATCATATGATTTTAATCATAAGACAAAGGGAGAAGTCTATGCCTGGCAGTAAATTTACGTGTAAATAAAAAATTAAAATGATGAAACAAGTACGTCGGTGCCTTGATATACTACCGTCATCGACTGTCTACTTTCGTTAAAACTTCCCAAAAACTTCGCAAAGTGCAACATCAACATATTGTAAAGAAGTTTTAGCGGTTATCTGCCGCTACCACTGAGTCTAATTCACTTGATGATACCTTGTGTAGAGGCGAAACGCGTGGCGTATTATCGAGGGTGGTGTGTCGTTCCTTGTGTGGTGGTGTTGGGAGTTGTGGTGCTGGTAGTGGTGGTGCTGAGATTGCTGACGGGAATGGTGTATCATATTGAGGGAGTTTGGGAGGAGCTGTTGAAACTGAGCAGGACACATTATTTTATTTCAGTACGCAAAAATAAGTAAATTAAGTTCTAACAACTTAAATTTATTGGATTTCCGCAAAGTAACTCTTGACTCTACAAGTATAAACTATATTGTAAAGAATTTTTAGCATAACCCTGGCAAAATTACTAATCGTAAAAGTAAAAGCCGAAGAGGAATAAAAACTAGTTTATTTATAAATACAAAACAAGATAAAGAGATAAAAAATAATAAATTAATAAATATCTGTACATATAAAATAATAGCTCTAACCCGAGTCGGGCAAGAGCTATTAATTTATATATGTGTCATTAAAATGTTCCCAACTCAGCATTTTGTTGCATTTTATACACAACGCGTTTTCAGTTAGTACCCCGTTGCGTGACATTCTTAATATAATCATTTAGAAAAACGTGTAATCAACTGTAATTTAAAATTGATAAATTACAAAATATTGAATAAATAATATATTCGTAAATATGGTGTGTACCTCTTTAATCTGTAAATAAATGTAATTATTCGTTTCTTACATGAAATACACTTAATCAAATACGATTTTATAAAAAAAACAATCTCTGAGACTTTGATAACATTATTTCGTGTTCTTTTAATATGACATGAAATTTGCTAGAGCGCTGGCTGGATAAAATCTGACGACACAAACAGAAAGTTGTTTAATTATTTAAAAGAAGCCATTTAACCGCTTTATAAGTCGAACGTCAGTTAAACAGGACAGCGCTGAAAAGAATAAGTCTGTGTGATATACATTTCTAGTGAAAGACTCGAAAATAATCTCACAGAATAATTTGCGAAGGCCGTTTGAACTTTTTATCAACGGAAGGTTCGTGTACAGAGCTATGAAATCTGTAGGAGAGATGAAACACTGCCTGCAGCTTTTGACGTGAATAATTCTATGCACTGTTAATTCCATTTCTTGTGGCATAAACATTCTCTAATAGAAAATTAGTGGGCAAGCGAAAATACAAACATTTTCAAAGCATCCGTCTCATCAAGTCTGAAAGTTTAACACGGAGGCAAGTCGAGTGGGATTTCAACTGAAAATAATTTGCGCTAATTCTTAACATCAGGAGATTCAGTATACAAAAACTGTTTTATTAGATGCTAAAAAACTAGAATAGTCCTTTGTTTAGGATGCTTCCTGATACGATTTATGAGACTGGTAATTTATGAAACGTGTTAATTATACGTTTCATAAATTTCCAGTCGTAAGTAAGTCTTGTTAATTATACATTTAAATTGCAAACGTGTATTTAAATATTAAATAGGTTTCTCTTTAAGACGTTTCAAAAAAAAATTCAAGGACGTTATACTCAGGTCAACAAAATTTACCCTAAAGTAGTTGATACTATATACTTCGTAGACTTAAAAATATTAGTTAAGTTCTTTTGTCATTTCCCAATGATAGATAATGTAAAGATAACATTTTTAATGGAAAGTTTTCACCCACTTATTTTGTACGTCTCATCGTTGGGCGCAGGCCTCCTTCTATTTCTGAAAGGGTTATGGAGCAATGGTCCATTTTGGTGCCCGTTGTCGGATTTTACAAAATTCTTTTGGATATATTTTATTTCTAAGCGATGTAAGCTAACTCACAATGTTTTCCTTCATCGCCGAGTACGTAACAAACAGCACTTTAAATTGCAATTAGCAATTTTATTGGTACTGGTCAGGATCAAACCTCGCGTAATGTTATATATACAGTGAGCGCTTGGTCCGTGAGCTACTTCGGATTTGATATGAAACTTTATAAGTAATAAAATTATTAAAAACTCAAAAGAAAGGAAACCAACATAGGAAAACGAACATTATCCTTTACAATTTCTTTATTAAATAAACACGTGTTTCTTCCATTAGGGCCCATTAGCACAACTCCTGAAATGCCGACCGCGGCCGACATGCAACTCGCTGCGGCTATTGGCTCTGAAGGTGAGGAATCTTATACATCGGTCTATCAACAAAGAAGCGAGTTCATTGTATTCCAGTGTTTCTCCCTAACACTAAGGCGATGATCCAAGTTAATTTTAATGCATAGTTTCATCACTATAAATATAATCGAATAATATTCTTTTAATAATATTGATTGAATTCGCTTCTTTCACATGTTTTACAAGTTGATTGTATAACTATGCTCCTCCAAATATTATGTTATTTTTACTATAGTTGGTTCTTACGGCAAGTAACACAAAATTACTGGCTAGGCGGGGTATATATATTTACTCGATGTTTTGTTGTGAATTTTATGTGTAACTGGAGAAGTTTGTGAGTTATCTTGTTTTTTTTTTCATAGAATAAGAGTGACAAACGAGCACACAGTCCACCTGATTGTAAGCGGTTGCTGTGGCCTATAGACATCAATATTTATCCTCAATTGACAATCAAAACGCAGATTCGTTATCACCCGTAAGGAGTAAGATGTAATGCCTCGTTTCCAGTATAAAAAGGGTCTCCGGATCTCTACATACATCATACGAAATGCAGCAGTATTACGCTGGTATTCTGTAAGAGCGTGGTCCTTCTCGATCGAGCCGACCCATTCATGCTACAACCATAATATAGCTGCAGCGTGACTCTACCACGTATATATCTTATTTTCAATATAATACATATATTGTAAGTTGGATAATATTTAAAAAAAATTGCAATTTTGTAAATCGTTTTTGATGGTGTTAAGAAGTCATCACTTTAGTAATCACTTCCCATCTCGTGGACTGCAAGTGTTTTTTGTCACTACAGTTTTATAAAAATGTAAGAGGGTAGTATTTAATCAGACGAACTGCAGGGTCGATAAGGAGTTCTACCACCTAGTACGTGTGGTTTGGTGGCATCTTTCCCATACAACTTCGTGCTACTCAGGGCACTCTTAAACGTACAGAGTTATTTTTTAAAGAGTATCCAAATGTTACATTTAAGTTCAAATAATATATAAATTATATACCATTATTGTAGTTTTTGCAGATACAAGTAATCAAGGCTTCTTATTTTATTTAAAATCATCCCAAATTGAATGTGATATAAGGGCAACAACAACGCGCACGCGCGCTCTTCTGTGTACGATTTACCGAGCGACCCTTACGAATGTAGTGCAAAGTACGATGTGCGTGCGTAGTAAAAATGTAGGCGTTAGATATTTATAAATGATAATCAGTAACAATAATACATTACCACGCGTTCTGTATTTAAAATATATTAAAGACAAAATAATTAAGTTTTTTTTATTAATTTTACTTAACCATTCGCCTATATCATTTATTCTGACCCTTCTCTGCAATTTTGGGCGTATTTTGCAAAATAACCCTATATGAAAAAGAAAGGCTGATGTTTTTATTTGTCATGATGCCATGCTACACGCCACGCCGAATGCTCCCATTGAGTGGCCAATTTATTACCCATAGGGTAGAGTGAACTGAGTTACGTACGATCGAGTTGTATCGGAAACTCACTGCGAATGCTGTAAAGCGAGGCCTTTAATTTATAGCGACTAAATTAAAAGTAAGTTTTACAATATAGTACAATACGCCAAAACAGAATACAGTGTCACAGGAAAACGGTGTGAAGTTTTTCCCCCGTTTCCTTGGTGATTGTCAGGTCCATGTACATTTCCCGTACTTTTTATCTCACTATTTCCATCTAGTGTATCTACATATGTTTTCTGAAGTCAATGTTGGGACTGGCCATTTTGTCGAGTGTCTAAGAAACTATCACTATGTGGAGAAAAAGCGATTTTAATACCTATGAATTTTTTTACTTTTTTTTTGTGAAATGGATTTTTTTATAATATATTTATTTCATATTACTAAATGTTGTTAGTATTTGATTTGCCCACTTCACTTTACACAAATTTTACACATAAATTATTTACATTAGTGCAGGCGTATGTGAATCCACTAACCCTTATCATCTTCCTGATAAAGACTTCAAATAATGCTGCGGTTACAACGCGCCCGCAATGCCCTTAAAATATTTTTAATTGTATTGGAATAACAAGCGGTTTAACAGTCCATTTTATTTTAAGTGGCTTCGCCATCCCATTGACACCTGCAATTACACTAAACAAAAAAGAACACAGATGCTTTGTTAAACCGGAAGGTTAAGATAAAATGCCCTGCAGCCTGCAGCACTGCTGGTTTATTAAGTAGTAAGTAATTTTAAGCAGAGCATTCACACCAGAACAGAGCAATGAATTTTGTATAATTTAAAGAAAGAAACCTATAGATTATCGGTAGATATATTAGGTATATATCGATAGATATATACCGTTATCTCATTACTGGGATAGAATGCTTAATAGCGTGTATACCGGCCCACTATTAGCGCCCTGCACGCTATTATGTAAGTAGTGCCTTTAAGTGTCAAAAAACAGAGGAATCTTAGGAAAGAAAAAAGTTATACTACCCAGAATGAACATCCTCAGAATTTAGAAAGACTCAGGCCCAGTAGTACAAATTTATCTATAAAAATGTTCGCTGTTACTTTTTTATGTTTTCAATACTACACTTGTTTATATTTATTTCTTATTATCAAAGTAAGTATATAATCTATAGAGTAGAAGTAGGTATATTAATTTTTATCTGAAGTAGGTATTAAGAAGCTTGAGATACTCCAATACTTCTTTTATGAAATAAGGGTTACAAAGGTACACACAGTCTAGCTGATGGTCCTGATACATCGATTAAGTATCAAAATGCAGATACGCTGTCACCAAGACAGGACATAGATGGAATACCTCTATTTCAGTAAAAACAGTCGCTTGTTCTAAACTTACCCTGGTAAATACAGAACCATTATTCTGCTATTTTACACTGGTATACTGTGGGGGCGTGGTTCTTCCCCGGTCGAACCCATTCGCGCTACAACTATAATAAAACTGAAATGTGGTTCTACCGCGTGAAAAATAACGTAAATATTGTAACCTTTATAGTAAATTTGTAGGGTACTGTTGCTTTGAAAAGTTTGTAAACTAACGAGATAAACCAGAACTTATGATTATTCTATGTTAAATTGTTTTTTTACTCGTATATATTTTTTTTTTCAGGAACAAGCATTTATGCATACGATGCTTCTAACAAAAAACAATTTCTTAATTTTTTGTCTGTCTGTATTTCTGTCTCTTTTTCTGTTTGTTTCGATTAATCCCCAAAATAACTGGACTGATTTTGACGGGACTTTTACTGGCAGATAGTTAATGTTATATGGAATATACTTTAGCTACATTTATTCTGAAAAAAAAAGACAGTTCCGCGCAAAAAAATTAAAACCCATGAAATCCAATCTTAATAAGTCGCGGGGAACAGCAAGTCATAATTATATATTATAATCGCCCTTTATATTATTAAAAATTTTATTTAGTAGAATTACGCTATCGCTGTTTATTTTTATTTTATTTATTTTTTCATTATACAGGTAAATACATCCATTTTGTTAATAAACTTAAAAGTAGGGGTAAGTAAATTTACAGAAATTATTCAGCATAAAAGGACCAGCGTAAAAAGCAGAAAAATATTGCTTTGTTTCGTACATAACAAGGAATTCCCTCTGAATCCTCAAGAGTGACAACTAATCTCCTCGTCGATCATAGATGTAAGTATATACAGGCCTAGGCATCCGTCCACTTACCATCCGGTGGGCTGTGTGTTCGTTTGTCACCCTTACTTGTTTAAACAACTTAAATTATTATCTGCACAACCATCTTTCCTAATCCTATGGAAATATTAAACAATATATGAAAACAATATCAGTACAGGGCAGACAAACCTAAAACAAATAATTTATAAGTTCGGAAACATTGACTTTCGTGAGGCTTCACCTCCCGTGCTTCAAAAATAACATTATAAGCGATTCCTTATATTTACATGAAAACGACAAAAAGTCAAGTTGGAGGTGGCTTTTGTTAAATATGATATCAGGACGTCTAACACATCAAACGTCGGGAAAAGATTAAATCTGCAAACTTTTATTTATTTAAGATTTCCTAGCATATCATTTGTTGCATATCACGCACAATAAGTATCATTTTTACAGGGAGATCGGAAGAATAGACTGTCCAAAACAATTTATTAAAGCTCTATTAATCAAACACAAACCGTACAGCCCTCTAGTTAGAAAACATTTTCGGATGCACATGAGCACGTTTTAGTGAGTTTTGGACATATCGATGAATAATAGATGCACTGGCTTCGTTCACCAGACGAATTACTGAACTAAATTATTGAGCACGCCACTTCTGACCGCCAGCATACGAAATCAATCGCTATTTTTATCTGTTTTAATAATACGTGAATTATTAGACGAAATCATTACTATTTACTCTTAAATAATAAATTATCTATTGTTTGAAAAGCCACACCATTTAATGATTTTTTTTTTTTTTTTAATAATAATAGTTTATTTCTCTTGTTATTTACAATTTGCATAGGGTAGGGAGCATCTTTTAAGTACCTTAAGGCACTTGTGTCAGAGACTCCCGCTCTTCCATAGCCAAACAAAACGTTCAAGAGACGTGAGATTACATAAAAAAAAAATATTATACAAAAAAAAAATACAATATTCAAAAATAAATGTGTGTGTGTGTGTGTGTGTGTGTGTGTGTGTGTATGTGTGTGTGTTGTGTGGTTTTTCTCTCTCTCTCACCCTATGTGTCGAAACATAAGTTTTTCTGTGTCTTCGTAAGACAGGGTCTTTAGCCAATTTATAATCAAAATCTTGCAGTCCTTGGCATTTCTACAGTAAATATTAAGCTTTTTGTTGACAAAATTATATAGATAGATAGATTGGTTAATGAACTGACGTCTAGCGAATGCAGTTTTAACACAAAATGAATTAAGTACAATGTCTTTTCTTCTTTTGTTCAAAGTATTTGGGTCGAAAATCAAACCTTTATGCTTTTTTAATATTGTGTGCAAAATATATAATTTTCTTATACTTAGTATATCAGTTTTTAAATACAGGCTTTTAGTTGGGAATTTATAAGGCAAAAAGTACATTGTCTTTACTAAGGCACGTTGAGCTCTTTCTAATTGCAACAATTTTGTTTTTGTTGCTCCTCCCCATATCGGAAGGCAGTAAGTTATTAAAGATTGAGCTAATGCTACATAAATTTTGTTAATGAGCGTATCTGAAGTAATATGTCTTAGCGTTTTAAAAATCCAGGCTATTTTTCTAAATCTACATGTTATTACATCGATATGTTCATGCCAAGTTAAACGTTCATCTATAATGATCCCCAGTACCTGGTTGAAGAAACTTTCGTAATGACAGAACAGTTACAATTTTGAACTTCGTCAATGTTGCAAGTGTGTATCTTTATGTTAAAGTTACTTCCTGGTTGAGCTCGGTTTTTAATAGTAAAACAAATATAATTAGTTTTAAGTGCATTAAACGTTAGAAAATTTGATTGAAGCCAACTTGCAATTATAGTAAGACCAGATTCTGTATTTTTACGAATCTCATCCCACGATGCTCCAGTAAAAACTACAGCTGTGTCATCGGCATATGTGAACACACGGGCACCATTAATTTTCAGATTACATAGATCATTGATATAAATTAGAAACAATGTTGGGCCTAAAATACTACCTTGTGGTACGCCGTAAGTGGTGTATGTGTCCTCACTAATAAACTGTCCTACTTTAACTTTTTGTGTACGGTTAAATAAGTAATTCTTAAACAATGTCAAGGTTGTGTCTCTGATGCCGATGTTTTCTAATTTTTGTAAAAGGATGGGGATAGAGATAGCATCAAAGGCCTTTTTAAGGTCTAGAAAAACTGCAAGACATTTTTTACCCTGATCTAAATTGTTAATTATATACGAGCTAAGAGCTAAGATTGCATCTTCAGTGGATTTACCTTGTCTGAATCCATACTGACAGTCAGACAAGATATCGAACTTAGTAAGATAACTTAATAATCTTGTGTTGATAAGCTTTTCCAATATCTTAGAAAGTGAAGGTAGTACTGAAATAGGTCTGTAGTTGCTAACGTCACCTCTATTCCCATTCTTATACACTGGTGTTATAACAGCTTGTTTTAAAGGTTGAGGAAAAACGCCATGCTTAAAACAAATGTTTACAAAGTGACAGATTATAGGAGTAATTTGAGTTACTGCAAGTTTTAAAAAATGCGCTGGAATGTTATCCCATCCAGGAGCACTGTTTGATTTTAGGCTCATGATAACACCATGTACCTCGTAAGGATCTGTATCTAGCAAGACAAAGGATGAAAGCTGTGGTTGTCCAACCAGTGTTATACATTTACTATTGTTATTTCTAGTTAATATTTTTTTGGCAAGATTTTTGCCTACATTGGCAAAGAAGTTATTAACATAATTTACCGAATCTAATGGTGTTGCTTTTGCTTGTAATAAATCTGTATTACTAATTTTTGTTTGATTTAAATGCGCTATTCTTTTAATATTTCTCCAAAGGCTTTTACTGTTATTGAGAGACATCTGCAGGACTTGTCTTTCATAACTCTGTTTTGCTTTTTTTATTATTTTAGTACAAAAGTTACGATATCTCTTATATATAATTTTTTGAATTTCATTGTAAGGATCGGAACGCACCTTTTTTTGCAAATTATTGCGATTTCTAATACAACGCACAATGCCAGGTGTTATCCAAGGTTTTAAGATGCGTTTATTTTTTGGAAGATGCACAATCTTTGTATTTTCTCGTAATGATTTGCTCAATTTATTAACTAACATCTCCATAACTGTATGTGGATTGTCACAAAAAAGTAATTCAGTAAGATTATTTTGTAATAAGCTGTTAAAGGCACTTTTATAACCTGTAATTGTTTTAATCTTTGTGCAATCATTTATTAATTTTAAGTTAGATAGGTTTAGTAGTATCATTGAGTGATCAGTAATTGTTGTAAGTAAGACAGCAATTTGAGCATAGACCTTACTTTGTGTTAGCTTTAGAATGAAGTGATCTAGGCAACTGGTTTCTCTTGTGGGTAAGTAGTGACCGGGTATTAAGCCGTGCATACTTAACATATTTAAATAATTTTCTCTGTTACTACGTTCATATGAATTTTCATTTATTTTAGGTGCAATGTTAACGTTTATGTCGCCAGCTAAAATCATGACTTCTTTTGATTTTATATTTTCTAAATGCAAACTTAACGAATTAATGAATTTATTGGCGTTTGTATTTGAAGGAGAGCGGTATATTCCCAAGATTGTATTGTTGTATACATCTATTTGTAAGCATGAAGCGTGTTCTAATTTAACTTCTTTAACCTTAGCATTTATAGTATTTTTGATATACACTACTACTCCATCACTCTGGTTCAGATGACAGGTTGTAGCAAAATGAGTGTAGTTAGTAATGCATGGAATTGTTTTGTTGAGGCTTAGTCGGCATTCGGTCAAAATCAAAACATCAGGTTTAAATTTTAAATATGATAATGTTAAATTTAGGTCATCTATGTTACTATACACACTTCTTATATTTTGAGATATTATGGTTAAATCATTATTTTTCACAGTAATGTAATTTGAGAGGTCTTCAATGTCGCACTCAATAGCGTTTGCAATTTCAATTTTATCCAATTCTTTCCAGGTAATTAAAGAAGTGTCCATTTCAAAAGTAGACGTATTAGCTGTCGTCTATATGTGTATACATATGAGTAAATACCTAATATATGCATTATAATGTATATATTTATAGATAATAAGATATGTTTGCATCCTAATATGTAAATTGCTTTTCTCGTATACGGTTCTAGATTATTAGAATTTTTCATTTTAAGAGTGAGCTGTATATTAATGATAGTATTATATATGTTCAGTTTTTGTGATAGTGAAAGTGATAGGGTTTTTATAAATGCAAGTGTAAGCTGTGTGTAAGAATGTATAAGTTTTGTGTAATACATATAAGAACTGATGATTTGTGAATTAATTACAATGCTTAGAAAAAACTTACGAACTAAAAGAGATATAGAAAAAAATAAAGTAATTTCATTATTTAGAAAAAATTGCGCGTTCTGTTCTAGTCATGCGGTATGCAATAACTGGTGAACCTGGGCTTCGTTCTTTATGGTTATTATTTGAGATGTCTCATCTTTGCGAACATAAACTTTTCCGTAGGCAGTCCAACAAAATTTGTATTTTTTTGTTTTTACAAGATCTCGAGCTAGGAAGTGTAATCGTGTACTTTTAGCAGTTAAATGATCGGTAATGTATATGGGAGTATCTTCAGCCGTACGAAAGCCAAGGTGTTTTGCACAAAGTTTAGTTTTGTGCCTGTTATTAAAAGATTTTGCCATTTTTAATATGTTACTTTTTAGCAATGTTGACGAAGTCTCTACCACAATGGGAGTATTGCGGATATTTTCTCTTTTACTACGAATACGATATATATCTTTTATATCTGCTTTGTTAAGATTACTCTCAATACTTTTGGATAAGCACATTACCATGTCTATTAAGTCCTCTTTAGATTCATTAACTTTTTTAGGAACGTTTTTCATTTCAAAATTCATCTTACGGCTTCCCATTTGCATATCCTCAATTCTATCCTCCAGTATCGTTATATATTTCCTGTCTTCTTTTATTTGGTTTTCCAAATATTCAATTTTCTTCCTAAACTCCTCATTTTGTGCAGTAAGAAAAGTAATAGAGCTCTCGATGTTTTGGTTTGTTTGTTGTATATTCTTTAATGTAGGTGTAATTTTTTTAAGTTCTTGTTCTTGCGGGACAAGTAGAGTAGCTATCATTTTCTTAATTTCATCCTTGAAGTTATTCAATTCTATAGAAATGTCATCATCCCTACGGCGTTTGCTACGCATCGACACAAATTTGGGTGGCGTGTTCTCTCTTTGTCCCGCTTGGCATAAATCAGCTTCAGAGAAGGATTTATCCATATTTGAGTTTGGTAAAAGACTATAAATCTTGTCTAGTATAAGTAAATTATGAAAGTAAAAGTCACTTAACGTAATGTGTGCGGGCGCCCTTATTTTTGTCGACGATTGTCTTATTAAATCAAATCGCAGTCACAATACGCAAAACGAAATATGTTTCCAGTGAGACGAGTTTAAACTCACACCGATAGGCGAAACACAAAACAAAGGTACCTTTAGTCGGATAATATGATGTGCAATAATTACCAATCAGGTAGAAGAAGGAGGAGCTATTTAATTGGCATACGCACAATAATGAATGAATTAAGTTATACTGTCTCCTTCTTATCTGTTTAGGTACTAGGACTACCGACGTTACTTTGCACATTCATTGAATTACACTGGTACTCTTCACTGTTGTTTTCGTTGTAAATTCGTAAAACAAATAACACTCACGGAAACGGGGTACCAGGGCCGCAGAAGCGTTGAATTATTAGACGTTTTGTTGTACAAGCAAATACGATGTTGCTAACACTCACAGAAACAGGGGTACCAGGGTAGCAGAAGTGTTAAGTTCTTCGACGTTTTTGTCTTGTAAAATTATAATCTCCTATTATTTCAAACTGATTTGCTTGGTAGATTTAACTTTGCTATTTTTAAAATTAAGTTAACACTGACTTAAGTCACGTCTACACCTTGTAGCGGTCCGGAGGGAAGAGGATGATGTCTCCTTATTATAATTATTACTTTAATGAATACTAATCACTCTCTTCCTCACATATGCACAGAAACACACGCACAGACACAAACAAACACACACACACACACACACACACACACACACACACACACACACACACACGCACGCACACACACACACACACACGCACGCACGCACGCACGCACGCACGCGCACACACACACACACGCACGCACGCACGCACGCACGTACGCACACACAAATACACTGAAGTAACCTATGTACTTGTAGATGATATTCGATGTATTAGAAAGTAAGCCAGTATTAAATAAACACTCGAATTGAACAAACGTGTTGCTCTTTCATTCCATTATAAATAACATAATTCATGGCGACCCATGCCAAGCGCGCGTGTCCGGGTGCAGGCTAAAGGTGCGGAGTTTGCACATTCCTGTGTGCCTCGGTAGTGAATGTAACTACGTAATAATAATGAATAAGAATTCATAATTTTGTTTATTATGTGACACAATGACATTAGTGATTAAATAAATCGTAGTGACAGCTTTTAATATCTGTCATGCTGTCATTCGATTGCTTATACTACTAGTCTTTTTGCCAGACAAGATCCGTAGATAATATTTGTCTGTCTTAATATTTATGGTAAGACTGCGCTTTTTATATATATATTTTTTTTATTATATTAATTAGTCTTAAGTAAGTTATCTAAATATAAAATTATTCCGATGCCACTGCCGGCAGGTATGAAAGAAATGTTTTGTTAAGTGCATAATTGTTGGCAATTTTATTTTAATTTTAATATATTTACAGTTTCATAATATTTCATAACATATTATTATTTACTTTGTAGGTATTATATCCAGACTTATATAATATTTATTTGTTATACATTATACAAGTATATATTTAATTTTTATTGATGTTGTTATAGCTTAGTTTATGTTATAGTTTTGATTAGCATGTGTGATATTTTAGAATTTGATGATAGTTATTTTTCTTGCTCTTCTTCTAGCTCATCCGATAAGACCTATAAAAGCGCCTTAAGCGATGATTCCACTCATTTACATGATCAACTAGTAGCCGTATTCTGTAATTATAGTAAAAATCTTAATATAGTCCACATTAACGCTCAAAGCATTCATGCTCATTACGCTGATCTTTTATCAACCTTCGATTCTAAATTTGTTGATGCCATACTTGTTTCTGAAACTTTTCTAAAGCCTGAACTTCCGTCGGTACAGTATTGTCTCCCTGGTTTTCAACTTATACGTAATGACAGGGTCGGCAAAGGTTGTGGTGGAGTGGCAATCTATTTGAGAGCTGACATTCCTTATAAAATAGTTGATCATTCACCCAATATATACACAAATTTTGCTGAACATTTATTTATTGAAATTACTATTAATCATTCTAGGACTTTGCTTGGGGTCTATTATCCCCCCTCTCGCAATATAAATTATTTTTCTTCTTTGGAAGAAAAACTTGTAAATCTAACTCCGCTTTATGATAATACCATTATTTTAGGTGACTTTAACACATGCCTGTTAAAGAACGATTTTCGTAGCAAAAAATTGCTCTCCCTGGTGTCATCTTTTAATTTACATATTCTTCCTCTTTCTGCTACTCACCATTCGCCTAATAATACCCCTTCTCTTTTAGACCTTATTCTTGTTTCTGATGCTGATCGGGTTGCTTCGCATGGACAACTATCTGCGTCTTTCTCTTACCACGATCTTATCTTCCTCTCCTATAAAATTCAACGTCCTAGGCGTAAATCGAAATTCTTATTCCTAAGAAGCTTTAAATCAATTAACCTGGAGCGTTTGAGAGATGATGTAAATAAGATTGACTGGTCTCCTGTTCTAAATTCCGAAGATGTTAATCATAAGGTTTATGCTTTTAATCACCTCATTTTAAAATTATTCGATACACATGCACCACTTAAGCGAGTCAGGGTTAAACACTTTCCAGCCCCCTGGCTTTCAGAGTCTATAAAAGCAGTAATGGCCAAAAGAGATAAAGCTAAGAGGCGTTATAAGAAGCACCCTACTAATGAAAATTTATTCACATATAAAAAACTGCGTAATCGCTGTAGTAAGATGTGTCGTGATGCTAAGAGGAGACATATTTATGATGAGGTTGAAAATTCTCATTCCGCTCAGATGTGGAAATTTTTTAGAACCCTGGGTATGGGCAAATCATATATTGATTCTAATATCTCGTTTGATTTGACTGCACTCAACCGGCACTTTTCTGAGCCTCCGATTTCTATTGATGACTCTATTAAGTCTACTACACTTAATCTTCTCTCCCATATTCCTAAACCGTTGTGTTCTCCTTTTAATTTCAGTAAAGTTACTGATGGTGACATAAAAAAATGCCTTTTATCTATTTCCACTAAAGCTATTGGCTATGACAATCTTTGTATACAAATGATTAAACCTATCACTAATGAACTTGTCCCTATTATCACTCACATTATCTCTTCTTCGCTTGAGACGAGCTCCTTTCCGACTTGCTGGAAAAAAGCATTCGTCATTCCCCTTCCAAAAACTTCTAATCCTACATCTTTATCCCAATTCCGCCCTATTTCCATTCTTCCGATCTTATCTAAACTACTAGAAAATATAGTTCAGAGGCAACTATCTCAATTCCTAACTGTTCACAGCCTGCTGAGTCCTTTTCAATCTGGTTTTCGTCCAGGCCATAGCACAGTCAGCGCTCTGATTAAAGTGTCTGATGATATTCGCTGGGCCATGGACAAAAGACTTCTCACTGTTCTAACATTATTGGATTTCAGCAGTGCATTTAATTCCGTTGATTATGATATACTTCTTGGTATTCTTGCGTCCTTAAACATTTCACCATCAGTAATCTCTTGGTTTAATTCTTACCTTTGGGGTCGCTCGCAGTGTGTCCGCCATGAGGAGGATTTCTCCGAGTGGTGTGATCTTACGGCGGGTGTTCCTCAGGGTGGTGTTCTTTCCCCACTTCTCTTCTATATTTTTATCAATGCTCTCACTACTGTTCTCTCCTCTCATTATCATCTCTATGCTGATGACTTGCAATTATACCGTCATTTCAAAGTCCAAGATATAGATGAGGCTATTAATAAGCTGAATGCTGACTTAAGTAGCATAAACAGTTGGGCAAAATCGTTTGGTCTTCTTGTTAACCCTGCTAAATCTCAAGTAATGATTATCGGCAGCTCATATATGCTTAATTTATTAGATCGTTCGAAGATCCCTGCAGTAACGTATGATAGTACTCAAATTCCATATACAGAGACCGCTAAGAACTTAGGTGTTATTTTTGATAATAATTTGTCTTGGGTCGCTCACATTAATATGATTAGCAGAAAAGTGAACTACTCTTTTCAATCTCTCAAGCGTCTCCAGATGTTTTCACCGTTAAAAACTAAGATAACCTTAGCTCAAGCACTTCTGCTTCCTCTCATTGACTACGCTGATGTTAGTTTTTTGGATGCTTCAGAGGAGCTGTTGAACAAACTGGAACGTGTTCAAAATTTGTGTATACGTTTTATTTTCGGTCTTCGTAAGTTTGATCATGTTTCAGAGTACAGGGCTCAATTAAAATGGCTTCCTATCCGTAGACGTCGAGACTTACATGTGTTATCATTTCTATACTTTCTACTCTTTAATCCTCTTGCACCTCCATATCTCCGCGAGCGTTTTGAGTATCTTGTACCTCGTGAAACTCAGTGCCTGACCACTAAACAACTACTTCTCAAAACTGCTTTTCATTTCACAAGCCGATGTGGTGGATCCTTTACTGTAAGGGGGGTCAAGCTATGGAACTCACTTCCACATGACATACGTGCTAGCTCTTCTTTTGATATATTTCGGAGCAGAGTAAAGAAATATTATCTATCAACTTAGAATTATAAATATTTACATATTTTATGTATTTATATGTATAATTGTATATATATGTATGTGTGTGTATGTGTATATGTATATATATATATATATATATATATATATATATATATATATATATATATATATACATATATATATATGTGTGTGTATATGTATATATATGTATATGTTTATTATCTTTATTGGTATATATGTATGTAAATTAATAGAAATAAGAATAAAAGAAATAAGAAAATAAATTATACTTATATGTTATACACTTATTTGTTAATTGTTGACTGTAACTTATAACCAATTTCTATTAAGTAGCGTTATGTTAATTATTAAGTACGCACGCTGCTACCTACTTGCTTTATATATAAAACTATTTCTCTTTACCAATAGGTTTGCTGGAAGAGAACTCTTATTAGGGTTAAGCTCGCCTTTGTACATTCATTTAAATATTTAATAATTGTTACCAACTTATTGTGTGTACAATAAAGAATAAAGAATAAAGAAGAAGAATATAATTATTAACTTTGTTACTGTGTATGCGCGTGTTCATGCCAAAAAACAAAATGGAGAGTAGTAATTCGAGAAATAAAGAACATGAACCGACGATTGCCCAAACTGGAGGAACCAATACTGTGGAAATAGAAGAAAAGGATTATCATATAAAGATTAACAATATATTGATCACAATATTTTTAATTTTGGCATCAATCGTCCTGGTTGTTATCATATTTTTGAAGCTGAAAGAAAAATATAAGAAATGGGTTAAAAAAAATTATTGCGGAATTTTTAAGAAGAATGCGCACTAGACTGTCTAACAGACGTGAACCGCGTAATGAAGAAGATGTATAAATTTGTGTTATCTTACTTTCTCCGAGTGCCTCTACATCGTATATCTACGTAACCGGCCTACCTCTGTACTGAACCCTGGACATAAGTGAGCGATCTTTGACTTCTCCGAGTGCCTTTCCGTTTAGTTTTTACGAGAGTGAGTCAAACCCTTTTTTTTACGTGACAATTATAGTGACATTGGTAATTTTATACACTTCTTTACGAAAATTATGTTAAATTTAGGTAGCATGTTTAATTTTGTTTCTCTAGAACATTCAAAATAGTTGTTGTTATGTGTTAATTCTAAGAATTCCGACCGCTGCTATCGGTCGAGATGCAATTCAGCATTTTGTAATCGGTACACTGTATGACTGTGCTTCGTTTTAGAATAAAATTAAAATCAATTTCATGACACAATCATTGGCGTATAGGTTGTGGTTGAGTCGAGGTGATCAGACCGATGACGATATTGTAAATTAGCGGTAGACCATTTTATTTAATGTTTGGTTGGTAGGTAATTGGTTAAGAAATTTTAGTTAAAGTGAATCCTTAAAATCCACAACTTTAAAATAGAATTGTGGTATGCTTATGAATATATTACCCCCACCGTTACTCTATATTATGAAATTGGCATGTGTGTTTTTAAAAATAAGTCATTGTTTTTATCCCCGAAACTGACGTGAGCCGGACAACTCCTCCTAGATTCCATTTTTAGGCTCGTTAAATAAAACAAAAAATACCAAAATATGCGTGTGAAAATATATAATGAACGACTTAATAAATAGTTTTAATAGTTAAGCGAATGATTATATAAGAAACATTTGTATAATTGTATAAGAACTTAATGATTTTTATGACTGAAAATATTTTTAAATGGTAATTAATTAATATTGTCACTTAAACACTTAAACATTAATATTTGCATGCTATATAATAAATTGTTAGCGAAACTCAACTACACTGTATAAATTGTAGCATCTTTTATCGTGATTCTTGCAAATAAAGATTTATGATTAAGGTATGAATTCACACTGAAAACACAGTGTGTATCGATTTCGGGGGTTTTAATTAAATTTTAATTGGATTTTTGGTGTAGTAGATCCGAATTTTAAAATTCAAATTTAAATATTTCCGCACTTGAGAATGTATTAAGTTTTCAGTAACATAAAATCAGTTTTGTAGTTCTTTTTCTTTAATTTAAATTGTTTACCAATGGGCAGTTCATACTGAAAGTGAAAATACTCATCACACCGTCACATTACATAATACTACATATTATATTTATATTAAAAATATCTATATGTTTTGTTGAAAGGAGGCTGGATAGAGTTTCTCATGAATTGAAACTGGTGAACGGCAGATACTCCGCGGTAGCTTCGGTTACTTTGCTCGACGCTGACCTTCCTTCACCTGCCGAGTTTATTTGCACTCTCCGAATACCTTTAGCAAAATACGCAGTAAGGAAAGAAGCAATTTACTATCCGGGTAAGAATTGCCCGATACAATCCTACTGTAGAAAATAATAGAATAGATTTGCTTTAATCATATGATTTTAATCATAAGACAAAGGGAGAAGTCTATGCCTGGCAGTAAATTTACGTGTAAATAAAAAATTAAAATGATGAAACAAGTACGTCGGTGCCTTGATATACTACCGTCATCGACTGTCTACTTTCGTTAAAACTTCCCAAAAACTTCGCAAAGTGCAACATCAACATATTGTAAAGAAGTTTTAGCGGTTATCTGCCGCTACCACTGAGTCTAATTCACTTGATGATACCTTGTGTAGAGGCGAAACGCGTGGCGTATTATCGAGGGTGGTGTGTCGTTCCTTGTGTGGTGGTGTTGGGAGTTGTGGTGCTGGTAGTGGTGGTGCTGAGATTGCTGACGGGAATGGTGTATCATATTGAGGGAGTTTGGGAGGAGCTGTTGAAACTGAGCAGGACACATTATTTTATTTCAGTACGCAAAAATAAGTAAATTAAGTTCTAACAACTTAAATTTATTGGATTTCCGCAAAGTAACTCTTGACTCTACAAGTATAAACTATATTGTAAAGAATTTTTAGCATAACCCTGGCAAAATTACTAATCGTAAAAGTAAAAGCCGAAGAGGAATAAAAACTAGTTTATTTATAAATACAAAACAAGATAAAGAGATAAAAAATAATAAATTAATAAATATCTGTACATATAAAATAATAGCTCTAACCCGAGTCGGGCAAGAGCTATTAATTTATATATGTGTCATTAAAATGTTCCCAACTCAGCATTTTGTTGCATTTTATACACAACGCGTTTTCAGTTAGTACCCCGTTGCGTGACATTCTTAATATAATCATTTAGAAAAACGTGTAATCAACTGTAATTTAAAATTGATAAATTACAAAATATTGAAATAATATATTCTAATATGGTGTGTACCTCTTTAATCTGTAAATAAATGTAATTATTCGTTTCTTACATGAAATACACTTAATCAAATACGATTTTATAAAAAAAACAATCTCTGAGACTTTGATAACATTATTTCGTGTTCTTTTAATATGACATGAAATTTGCTAGAGCGCTGGCTGGATAAAATCTGACGACACAAACAGAAAGTTGTTTAATTATTTAAAAGAAGCCATTTAACCGCTTTATAAGTCGAACGTCAGTTAAACAGGACAGCGCTGAAAAGAATAAGTCTGTGTGATATACATTTCTAGTGAAAGACTCGAAAATAATCTCACAGAATAATTTGCGAAGGCCGTTTGAACTTTTTATCAACGGAAGGTTCGTGTACAGAGCTATGAAATCTGTAGGAGAGATGAAACACTGCCTGCAGCTTTTGACGTGAATAATTCTATGCACTGTTAATTCCATTTCTTGTGGCATAAACATTCTCTAATAGAAAATTAGTGGGCAAGCGAAAATACAAACATTTTCAAAGCATCCGTCTCATCAAGTCTGAAAGTTTAACACGGAGGCAAGTCGAGTGGGATTTCAACTGAAAATAATTTGCGCTAATTCTTAACATCAGGAGATTCAGTATACAAAAACTGTTTTATTAGATGCTAAAAAACTAGAATAGTCCTTTGTTTAGGATGCTTCCTGATACGATTTATGAGACTGGTAATTTATGAAACGTGTTAATTATACGTTTCATAAATTTCCAGTCGTAAGTAAGTCTTGTTAATTATACATTTAAATTGCAAACGTGTATTTAAATATTAAATAGGTTTCTCTTTAAGACGTTTCAAAAAAAAATTCAAGGACGTTATACTCAGGTCAACAAAATTTACCCTAAAGTAGTTGATACTATATACTTCGTAGACTTAAAAATATTAGTTAAGTTCTTTTGTCATTTCCCAATGATAGATAATGTAAAGATAACATTTTTAATGGAAAGTTTTCACCCACTTATTTTGTACGTCTCATCGTTGGGCGCAGGCCTCCTTCTATTTCTGAAAGGGTTATGGAGCAATGGTCCATTTTGGTGCCCGTTGTCGGATTTTACAAAATTCTTTTGGATATATTTTATTTCTAAGCGATGTAAGCTAACTCACAATGTTTTCCTTCATCGCCGAGTACGTAACAAACAGCACTTTAAATTGCAATTAGCAATTTTATTGGTACTGGTCAGGATCAAACCTCGCGTAATGTTATATATACAGTGAGCGCTTGGTCCGTGAGCTACTTCGGATTTGATATGAAACTTTATAAGTAATAAAATTATTAAAAACTCAAAAGAAAGGAAACCAACATAGGAAAACGAACATTATCCTTTACAATTTCTTTATTAAATAAACACGTGTTTCTTCCATTAGGGCCCATTAGCACAACTCCTGAAATGCCGACCGCGGCCGACATGCAACTCGCTGCGGCTATTGGCTCTGAAGGTGAGGAATCTTATACATCGGTCTATCAACAAAGAAGCGAGTTCATTGTATTCCAGTGTTTCTCCCTAACACTAAGGCGATGATCCAAGTTAATTTTAATGCATAGATAGTTTCATCACTATAAATATAATCGAATAATATTCTTTTAATAATATTGATTGAATTCGCTTCTTTCACATGTTTTACAAGTTGATTGTATAACTATGCTCCTCCAAATATTATGTTATTTTTACTATAGTTGGTTCTTACGGCAAGTAACACAAAATTACTGGCTAGGCGGGGTATATATATTTACTCGATGTTTTGTTGTGAATTTTATGTGTAACTGGAGAAGTTTGTGAGTTATCTTGTTTTTTTTTTCATAGAATAAGAGTGACAAACGAGCACACAGTCCACCTGATTGTAAGCGGTTGCTGTGGCCTATAGACATCAATATTTATCCTCAATTGACAATCAAAACGCAGATTCGTTATCACCCGTAAGGAGTAAGATGTAATGCCTCGTTTCCAGTATAAAAAGGGTCTCCGGATCTCTACATACATCATACGAAATGCAGCAGTATTACGCTGGTATTCTGTAAGAGCGTGGTCCTTCTCGATCGAGCCGACCCATTCATGCTACAACCATAATATAGCTGCAGCGTGACTCTACCACGTATATATCTTATTTTCAATATAATACATATATTGTAAGTTGGATAATATTTAAAAAAAATTGCAATTTTGTAAATCGTTTTTGATGGTGTTAAGAAGTCATCACTTTAGTAATCACTTCCCATCTCGTGGACTGCAAGTGTTTTTTGTCACTACAGTTTTATAAAAATGTAAGAGGGTAGTATTTAATCAGACGAACTGCAGGGTCGATAAGGAGTTCTACCACCTAGTACGTGTGGTTTGGTGGCATCTTTCCCATACAACTTCGTGCTACTCAGGGCACTCTTAAACGTACAGAGTTATTTTTTAAAGAGTATCCAAATGTTACATTTAAGTTCAAATAATATATAAATTATATACCATTATTGTAGTTTTTGCAGATACAAGTAATCAAGGCTTCTTATTTTATTTAAAATCATCCCAAATTGAATGTGATATAAGGGCAACAACAACGCGCACGCGCGCTCTTCTGTGTACGATTTACCGAGCGACCCTTACGAATGTAGTGCAAAGTACGATGTGCGTGCGTAGTAAAAATGTAGGCGTTAGATATTTATAAATGATAATCAGTAACAATAATACATTACCACGCGTTCTGTATTTAAAATATATTAAAGACAAAATAATTAAGTTTTTTTTATTAATTTTACTTAACCATTCGCCTATATCATTTATTCTGACCCTTCTCTGCAATTTTGGGCGTATTTTGCAAAATAACCCTATATGAAAAAGAAAGGCTGATGTTTTTATTTGTCATGATGCCATGCTACACGCCACGCCGAATGCTCCCATTGAGTGGCCAATTTATTACCCATAGGGTAGAGTGAACTGAGTTACGTACGATCGAGTTGTATCGGAAACTCACTGCGAATGCTGTAAAGCGAGGCCTTTAATTTATAGCGACTAAATTAAAAGTAAGTTTTACAATATAGTACAATACGCCAAAACAGAATACAGTGTCACAGGAAAACGGTGTGAAGTTTTTCCCCCGTTTCCTTGGTGATTGTCAGGTCCATGTACATTTCCCGTACTTTTTATCTCACTATTTCCATCTAGTGTATCTACATATGTTTTCTGAAGTCAATGTTGGGACTGGCCATTTTGTCGAGTGTCTAAGAAACTATCACTATGTGGAGAAAAAGCGATTTTAATACCTATGAATTTTTTTACTTTTTTTTTGTGAAATGGATTTTTTTATAATATATTTATTTCATATTACTAAATGTTGTTAGTATTTGATTTGCCCACTTCACTTTACACAAATTTTACACATAAATTATTTACATTAGTGCAGGCGTATGTGAATCCACTAACCCTTATCATCTTCCTGATAAAGACTTCAAATAATGCTGCGGTTACAACGCGCCCGCAATGCCCTTAAAATATTTTTAATTGTATTGGAATAACAAGCGGTTTAACAGTCCATTTTATTTTAAGTGGCTTCGCCATCCCATTGACACCTGCAATTACACTAAACAAAAAAGAACACAGATGCTTTGTTAAACCGGAAGGTTAAGATAAAATGCCCTGCAGCCTGCAGCACTGCTGGTTTATTAAGTAGTAAGTAATTTTAAGCAGAGCATTCACACCAGAACAGAGCAATGAATTTTGTATAATTTAAAGAAAGAAACCTATAGATTATCGGTAGATATATTAGGTATATATCGATAGATATATACCGTTATCTCATTACTGGGATAGAATGCTTAATAGCGTGTATACCGGCCCACTATTAGCGCCCTGCACGCTATTATGTAAGTAGTGCCTTTAAGTGTCAAAAAACAGAGGAATCTTAGGAAAGAAAAAAGTTATACTACCCAGAATGAACATCCTCAGAATTTAGAAAGACTCAGGCCCAGTAGTACAAATTTATCTATAAAAATGTTCGCTGTTACTTTTTTATGTTTTCAATACTACACTTGTTTATATTTATTTCTTATTATCAAAGTAAGTATATAATCTATAGAGTAGAAGTAGGTATATTAATTTTTATCTGAAGTAGGTATTAAGAAGCTTGAGATACTCCAATACTTCTTTTATGAAATAAGGGTTACAAAGGTACACACAGTCTAGCTGATGGTCCTGATACATCGATTAAGTATCAAAATGCAGATACGCTGTCACCAAGACAGGACATAGATGGAATACCTCTATTTCAGTAAAAACAGTCGCTTGTTCTAAACTTACCCTGGTAAATACAGAACCATTATTCTGCTATTTTACACTGGTATACTGTGGGGGCGTGGTTCTTCCCCGGTCGAACCCATTCGCGCTACAACTATAATAAAACTGAAATGTGGTTCTACCGCGTGAAAAATAACGTAAATATTGTAACCTTTATAGTAAATTTGTAGGGTACTGTTGCTTTGAAAAGTTTGTAAACTAACGAGATAAACCAGAACTTATGATTATTCTATGTTAAATTGTTTTTTTACTCGTATATATTTTTTTTTTCAGGAACAAGCATTTATGCATACGATGCTTCTAACAAAAAACAATTTCTTAATTTTTTGTCTGTCTGTATTTCTGTCTCTTTTTCTGTTTGTTTCGATTAATCCCCAAAATAACTGGACTGATTTTGACGGGACTTTTACTGGCAGATAGTTAATGTTATATGGAATATACTTTAGCTACATTTATTCTGAAAAAAAAAGACAGTTCCGCGCAAAAAAATTAAAACCCATGAAATCCAATCTTAATAAGTCGCGGGGAACAGCAAGTCATAATTATATATTATAATCGCCCTTTATATTATTAAAAATTTTATTTAGTAGAATTACGCTATCGCTGTTTATTTTTATTTTATTTATTTTTTCATTATACAGGTAAATACATCCATTTTGTTAATAAACTTAAAAGTAGGGGTAAGTAAATTTACAGAAATTATTCAGCATAAAAGGACCAGCGTAAAAAGCAGAAAAATATTGCTTTGTTTCGTACATAACAAGGAATTCCCTCTGAATCCTCAAGAGTGACAACTAATCTCCTCGTCGATCATAGATGTAAGTATATACAGGCCTAGGCATCCGTCCACTTACCATCCGGTGGGCTGTGTGTTCGTTTGTCACCCTTACTTGTTTAAACAACTTAAATTATTATCTGCACAACCATCTTTCCTAATCCTATGGAAATATTAAACAATATATGAAAACAATATCAGTACAGGGCAGACAAACCTAAAACAAATAATTTATAAGTTCGGAAACATTGACTTTCGTGAGGCTTCACCTCCCGTGGTTCAAAAATAACATTATAAGCGATTCCTTATATTTACATGAAAACGACAAAAAGTCAAGTTGGAGGTGGCTTTTGTTAAATATGATATCAGGACGTCTAACACATCAAACGTCGGGAAAAGATTAAATCTGCAAACTTTTATTTATTTAAGATTTCCTAGCATATCATTTGTTGCATATCACGCACAATAAGTATCATTTTTACAGGGAGATCGGAAGAATAGACTGTCCAAAACAATTTATTAAAGCTCTATTAATCAAACACAAACCGTACAGCCCTCTAGTTAGAAAACATTTTCGGATGCACATGAGCACGTTTTAGTGAGTTTTGGACATATCGATGAATAATAGATGCACTGGCTTCGTTCACCAGACGAATTACTGAACTAAATTATTGAGCACGCCACTTCTGACCGCCAGCATACGAAATCAATCGCTATTTTTATCTGTTTTAATAATACGTGAATTATTAGACGAAATCATTACTATTTACTCTTAAATAATAAATTATCTATTGTTTGAAAAGCCACACCATTTAATGATTTTTTTTTTTTTTTTAATAATAATAGTTTATTTCTCTTGTTATTTACAATTTGCATAGGGTAGGGAGCATCTTTTAAGTACCTTAAGGCACTTGTGTCAGAGACTCCCGCTCTTCCATAGCCAAACAAAACGTTCAAGAGACGTGAGATTACATAAAAAAAAAATATTATACAAAAAAAAAATACAATATTCAAAAATAAATGTGTGTGTGTGTGTGTGTGTGTGTGTGTGTGTGTGTATGTGTGTGTGTATGTGTGTGTGTTGTGTGGTTTTTCTCTCTCTCTCACCCTATGTGTCGAAACATAAGTTTTTCTGTGTCTTCGTAAGACAGGGTCTTTAGCCAATTTATAATCAAAATCTTGCAGTCCTTGGCATTTCTACAGTAAATATTAAGCTTTTTGTTGACAAAATTATATAGATAGATAGATTGGTTAATGAACTGACGTCTAGCGAATGCAGTTTTAACACAAAATGAATTAAGTACAATGTCTTTTCTTCTTTTGTTCAAAGTATTTGGGTCGAAAATCAAACCTTTATGCTTTTTTAATATTGTGTGCAAAATATATAATTTTCTTATACTTAGTATATCAGTTTTTAAATACAGGCTTTTAGTTGGGAATTTATAAGGCAAAAAGTACATTGTCTTTACTAAGGCACGTTGAGCTCTTTCTAATTGCAACAATTTTGTTTTTGTTGCTCCTCCCCATATCGGAAGGCAGTAAGTTATTAAAGATTGAGCTAATGCTACATAAATTTTGTTAATGAGCGTATCTGAAGTAATATGTCTTAGCGTTTTAAAAATCCAGGCTATTTTTCTAAATCTACATGTTATTACATCGATATGTTCATGCCAAGTTAAACGTTCATCTATAATGATCCCCAGTACCTGGTTGAAGAAACTTTCGTAATGACAGAACAGTTACAATTTTGAACTTCGTCAATGTTGCAAGTGTGTATCTTTATGTTAAAGTTACTTCCTGGTTGAGCTCGGTTTTTAATAGTAAAACAAATATAATTAGTTTTAAGTGCATTAAACGTTAGAAAATTTGATTGAAGCCAACTTGCAATTATAGTAAGACCAGATTCTGTATTTTTACGAATCTCATCCCACGATGCTCCAGTAAAAACTACAGCTGTGTCATCGGCATATGTGAACACACGGGCACCATTAATTTTCAGATTACATAGATCATTGATATAAATTAGAAACAATGTTGGGCCTAAAATACTACCTTGTGGTACGCCGTAAGTGGTGTATGTGTCCTCACTAATAAACTGTCCTACTTTAACTTTTTGTGTACGGTTAAATAAGTAATTCTTAAACAATGTCAAGGTTGTGTCTCTGATGCCGATGTTTTCTAATTTTTGTAAAAGGATGGGGATAGAGATAGCATCAAAGGCCTTTTTAAGGTCTAGAAAAACTGCAAGACATTTTTTACCCTGATCTAAATTGTTAATTATATACGAGCTAAGAGCTAAGATTGCATCTTCAGTGGATTTACCTTGTCTGAATCCATACTGACAGTCAGACAAGATATCGAACTTAGTAAGATAACTTAATAATCTTGTGTTGATAAGCTTTTCCAATATCTTAGAAAGTGAAGGTAGTACTGAAATAGGTCTGTAGTTGCTAACGTCACCTCTATTCCCATTCTTATACACTGGTGTTATAACAGCTTGTTTTAAAGGTTGAGGAAAAACGCCATGCTTAAAACAAATGTTTACAAAGTGACAGATTATAGGAGTAATTTGAGTTACTGCAAGTTTTAAAAAATGCGCTGGAATGTTATCCCATCCAGGAGCACTGTTTGATTTTAGGCTCATGATAACACCATGTACCTCGTAAGGATCTGTATCTAGCAAGACAAAGGATGAAAGCTGTGGTTGTCCAACCAGTGTTATACATTTACTATTGTTATTTCTAGTTAATATTTTTTTGGCAAGATTTTTGCCTACATTGGCAAAGAAGTTATTAACATAATTTACCGAATCTAATGGTGTTGCTTTTGCTTGTAATAAATCTGTATTACTAATTTTTGTTTGATTTAAATGCGCTATTCTTTTAATATTTCTCCAAAGGCTTTTACTGTTATTGAGAGACATCTGCAGGACTTGTCTTTCATAACTCTGTTTTGCTTTTTTTATTATTTTAGTACAAAAGTTACGATATCTCTTATATATAATTTTTTGAATTTCATTGTAAGGATCGGAACGCACCTTTTTTTGCAAATTATTGCGATTTCTAATACAACGCACAATGCCAGGTGTTATCCAAGGTTTTAAGATGCGTTTATTTTTTGGAAGATGCACAATCTTTGTATTTTCTCGTAATGATTTGCTCAATTTATTAACTAACATCTCCATAACTGTATGTGGATTGTCACAAAAAAGTAATTCAGTAAGATTATTTTGTAATAAGCTGTTAAAGGCACTTTTATAACCTGTAATTGTTTTAATCTTTGTGCAATCATTTATTAATTTTAAGTTAGATAGGTTTAGTAGTATCATTGAGTGATCAGTAATTGTTGTAAGTAAGACAGCAATTTGAGCATAGACCTTACTTTGTGTTAGCTTTAGAATGAAGTGATCTAGGCAACTGGTTTCTCTTGTGGGTAAGTAGTGACCGGGTATTAAGCCGTGCATACTTAACATATTTAAATAATTTTCTCTGTTACTACGTTCATATGAATTTTCATTTATTTTAGGTGCAATGTTAACGTTTATGTCGCCAGCTAAAATCATGACTTCTTTTGATTTTATATTTTCTAAATGCAAACTTAACGAATTAATGAATTTATTGGCGTTTGTATTTGAAGGAGAGCGGTATATTCCCAAGATTGTATTGTTGTATACATCTATTTGTAAGCATGAAGCGTGTTCTAATTTAACTTCTTTAACCTTAGCATTTATAGTATTTTTGATATACACTACTACTCCATCACTCTGGTTCAGATGACAGGTTGTAGCAAAATGAGTGTAGTTAGTAATGCATGGAATTGTTTTGTTGAGGCTTAGTCGGCATTCGGTCAAAATCAAAACATCAGGTTTAAATTTTAAATATGATAATGTTAAATTTAGGTCATCTATGTTACTATACACACTTCTTATATTTTGAGATATTATGGTTAAATCATTATTTTTCACAGTAATGTAATTTGAGAGGTCTTCAATGTCGCACTCAATAGCGTTTGCAATTTCAATTTTATCCAATTCTTTCCAGGTAATTAAAGAAGTGTCCATTTCAAAAGTAGACGTATTAGCTGTCGTCTATATGTGTATACATATGAGTAAATACCTAATATATGCATTATAATGTATATATTTATAGATAATAAGATATGTTTGCATCCTAATATGTAAATTGCTTTTCTCGTATACGGTTCTAGATTATTAGAATTTTTCATTTTAAGAGTGAGCTGTATATTAATGATAGTATTATATATGTTCAGTTTTTGTGATAGTGAAAGTGATAGGGTTTTTATAAATGCAAGTGTAAGCTGTGTGTAAGAATGTATAAGTTTTGTGTAATACATATAAGAACTGATGATTTGTGAATTAATTACAATGCTTAGAAAAAACTTACGAACTAAAAGAGATATAGAAAAAAATAAAGTAATTTCATTATTTAGAAAAAATTGCGCGTTCTGTTCTAGTCATGCGGTATGCAATAACTGGTGAACCTGGGCTTCGTTCTTTATGGTTATTATTTGAGATGTCTCATCTTTGCGAACATAAACTTTTCCGTAGGCAGTCCAACAAAATTTGTATTTTTTTGTTTTTACAAGATCTCGAGCTAGGAAGTGTAATCGTGTACTTTTAGCAGTTAAATGATCGGTAATGTATATGGGAGTATCTTCAGCCGTACGAAAGCCAAGGTGTTTTGCACAAAGTTTAGTTTTGTGCCTGTTATTAAAAGATTTTGCCATTTTTAATATGTTACTTTTTAGCAATGTTGACGAAGTCTCTACCACAATGGGAGTATTGCGGATATTTTCTCTTTTACTACGAATACGATATATATCTTTTATATCTGCTTTGTTAAGATTACTCTCAATACTTTTGGATAAGCACATTACCATGTCTATTAAGTCCTCTTTAGATTCATTAACTTTTTTAGGAACGTTTTTCATTTCAAAATTCATCTTACGGCTTCCCATTTGCATATCCTCAATTCTATCCTCCAGTATCGTTATATATTTCCTGTCTTCTTTTATTTGGTTTTCCAAATATTCAATTTTCTTCCTAAACTCCTCATTTTGTGCAGTAAGAAAAGTAATAGAGCTCTCGATGTTTTGGTTTGTTTGTTGTATATTCTTTAATGTAGGTGTAATTTTTTTAAGTTCTTGTTCTTGCGGGACAAGTAGAGTAGCTATCATTTTCTTAATTTCATCCTTGAAGTTATTCAATTCTATAGAAATGTCATCATCCCTACGGCGTTTGCTACGCATCGACACAAATTTGGGTGGCGTGTTCTCTCTTTGTCCCGCTTGGCATAAATCAGCTTCAGAGAAGGATTTATCCATATTTGAGTTTGGTAAAAGACTATAAATCTTGTCTAGTATAAGTAAATTATGAAAGTAAAAGTCACTTAACGTAATGTGTGCGGGCGCCCTTATTTTTGTCGACGATTGTCTTATTAAATCAAATCGCAGTCACAATACGCAAAACGAAATATGTTTCCAGTGAGACGAGTTTAAACTCACACCGATAGGCGAAACACAAAACAAAGGTACCTTTAGTCGGATAATATGATGTGCAATAATTACCAATCAGGTAGAAGAAGGAGGAGCTATTTAATTGGCATACGCACAATAATGAATGAATTAAGTTATACTGTCTCCTTCTTATCTGTTTAGGTACTAGGACTACCGACGTTACTTTGCACATTCATTGAATTACACTGGTACTCTTCACTGTTGTTTTCGTTGTAAATTCGTAAAACAAATAACACTCACGGAAACGGGGTACCAGGGCCGCAGAAGCGTTGAATTATTAGACGTTTTGTTGTACAAGCAAATACGATGTTGCTAACACTCACAGAAACAGGGGTACCAGGGTAGCAGAAGTGTTAAGTTCTTCGACGTTTTTGTCTTGTAAAATTATAATCTCCTATTATTTCAAACTGATTTGCTTGGTAGATTTAACTTTGCTATTTTTAAAATTAAGTTAACACTGACTTAAGTCACGTCTACACCTTGTAGCGGTCCGGAGGGAAGAGGATGATGTCTCCTTATTATAATTATTACTTTAATGAATACTAATCACTCTCTTCCTCACATATGCACAGAAACACACGCACAGACACAAACAAACACACACACACACACACACACACACACACACACACACACACACACACACACACGCACGCACACACACACACACACGCACGCACGCACGCACGCACGCACGCGCACACACACACACACGCACGCACGCACGCACGCACGTACGCACACACAAATACACTGAAGTAACCTATGTACTTGTAGATGATATTCGATGTATTAGAAAGTAAGCCAGTATTAAATAAACACTCGAATTGAACAAACGTGTTGCTCTTTCATTCCATTATAAATAACATAATTCATGGCGACCCATGCCAAGCGCGCGTGTCCGGGTGCAGGCTAAAGGTGCGGAGTTTGCACATTCCTGTGTGCCTCGGTAGTGAATGTAACTACGTAATAATAATGAATAAGAATTCATAATTTTGTTTATTATGTGACACAATGACATTAGTGATTAAATAAATCGTAGTGACAGCTTTTAATATCTGTCATGCTGTCATTCGATTGCTTATACTACTAGTCTTTTTGCCAGACAAGATCCGTAGATAATATTTGTCTGTCTTAATATTTATGGTAAGACTGCGCTTTTTATATATATATTTTTTTTATTATATTAATTAGTCTTAAGTAAGTTATCTAAATATAAAATTCTTCCGATGCCACTGCCGGCAGGTATGAAAGAAATGTTTTGTTAAGTGCATAATTGTTGGCAATTTTATTTTAATTTTAATATATTTACAGTTTCATAATATTTCATAACATATTATTATTTACTTTGTAGGTATTATATCCAGACTTATATAATATTTATTTGTTATACATTATACAAGTATATATTTAATTTTTATTGATGTTGTTATAGCTTAGTTTATGTTATAGTTTTGATTAGCATGTGTGATATTTTAGAATTTGATGATAGTTATTTTTCTTGCTCTTCTTCTAGCTCATCCGATAAGACCTATAAAAGCGCCTTAAGCGATGATTCCACTCATTTACATGATCAACTAGTAGCCGTATTCTGTAATTATAGTAAAAATCTTAATATAGTCCACATTAACGCTCAAAGCATTCATGCTCATTACGCTGATCTTTTATCAACCTTCGATTCTAAATTTGTTGATGCCATACTTGTTTCTGAAACTTTTCTAAAGCCTGAACTTCCGTCGGTACAGTATTGTCTCCCTGGTTTTCAACTTATACGTAATGACAGGGTCGGCAAAGGTTGTGGTGGAGTGGCAATCTATTTGAGAGCTGACATTCCTTATAAAATAGTTGATCATTCACCCAATATATACACAAATTTTGCTGAACATTTATTTATTGAAATTACTATTAATCATTCTAGGACTTTGCTTGGGGTCTATTATCCCCCCTCTCGCAATATAAATTATTTTTCTTCTTTGGAAGAAAAACTTGTAAATCTAACTCCGCTTTATGATAATACCATTATTTTAGGTGACTTTAACACATGCCTGTTAAAGAACGATTTTCGTAGCAAAAAATTGCTCTCCCTGGTGTCATCTTTTAATTTACATATTCTTCCTCTTTCTGCTACTCACCATTCGCCTAATAATACCCCTTCTCTTTTAGACCTTATTCTTGTTTCTGATGCTGATCGGGTTGCTTCGCATGGACAACTATCTGCGTCTTTCTCTTACCACGATCTTATCTTCCTCTCCTATAAAATTCAACGTCCTAGGCGTAAATCGAAATTCTTATTCCTAAGAAGCTTTAAATCAATTAACCTGGAGCGTTTGAGAGATGATGTAAATAAGATTGACTGGTCTCCTGTTCTAAATTCCGAAGATGTTAATCATAAGGTTTATGCTTTTAATCACCTCATTTTAAAATTATTCGATACACATGCACCACTTAAGCGAGTCAGGGTTAAACACTTTCCAGCCCCCTGGCTTTCAGAGTCTATAAAAGCAGTAATGGCCAAAAGAGATAAAGCTAAGAGGCGTTATAAGAAGCACCCTACTAATGAAAATTTATTCACATATAAAAAACTGCGTAATCGCTGTAGTAAGATGTGTCGTGATGCTAAGAGGAGACATATTTATGATGAGGTTGAAAATTCTCATTCCGCTCAGATGTGGAAATTTTTTAGAACCCTGGGTATGGGCAAATCATATATTGATTCTAATATCTCGTTTGATTTGACTGCACTCAACCGGCACTTTTCTGAGCCTCCGATTTCTATTGATGACTCTATTAAGTCTACTACACTTAATCTTCTCTCCCATATTCCTAAACCGTTGTGTTCTCCTTTTAATTTCAGTAAAGTTACTGATGGTGACATAAAAAAATGCCTTTTATCTATTTCCACTAAAGCTATTGGCTATGACAATCTTTGTATACAAATGATTAAACCTATCACTAATGAACTTGTCCCTATTATCACTCACATTATCTCTTCTTCGCTTGAGACGAGCTCCTTTCCGACTTGCTGGAAAAAAGCATTCGTCATTCCCCTTCCAAAAACTTCTAATCCTACATCTTTATCCCAATTCCGCCCTATTTCCATTCTTCCGATCTTATCTAAACTACTAGAAAATATAGTTCAGAGGCAACTATCTCAATTCCTAACTGTTCACAGCCTGCTGAGTCCTTTTCAATCTGGTTTTCGTCCAGGCCATAGCACAGTCAGCGCTCTGATTAAAGTGTCTGATGATATTCGCTGGGCCATGGACAAAAGACTTCTCACTGTTCTAACATTATTGGATTTCAGCAGTGCATTTAATTCCGTTGATTATGATATACTTCTTGGTATTCTTGCGTCCTTAAACATTTCACCATCAGTAATCTCTTGGTTTAATTCTTACCTTTGGGGTCGCTCGCAGTGTGTCCGCCATGAGGAGGATTTCTCCGAGTGGTGTGATCTTACGGCGGGTGTTCCTCAGGGTGGTGTTCTTTCCCCACTTCTCTTCTATATTTTTATCAATGCTCTCACTACTGTTCTCTCCTCTCATTATCATCTCTATGCTGATGACTTGCAATTATACCGTCATTTCAAAGTCCAAGATATAGATGAGGCTATTAATAAGCTGAATGCTGACTTAAGTAGCATAAACAGTTGGGCAAAATCGTTTGGTCTTCTTGTTAACCCTGCTAAATCTCAAGTAATGATTATCGGCAGCTCATATATGCTTAATTTATTAGATCGTTCGAAGATCCCTGCAGTAACGTATGATAGTACTCAAATTCCATATACAGAGACCGCTAAGAACTTAGGTGTTATTTTTGATAATAATTTGTCTTGGGTCGCTCACATTAATATGATTAGCAGAAAAGTGAACTACTCTTTTCAATCTCTCAAGCGTCTCCAGATGTTTTCACCGTTAAAAACTAAGATAACCTTAGCTCAAGCACTTCTGCTTCCTCTCATTGACTACGCTGATGTTAGTTTTTTGGATGCTTCAGAGGAGCTGTTGAACAAACTGGAACGTGTTCAAAATTTGTGTATACGTTTTATTTTCGGTCTTCGTAAGTTTGATCATGTTTCAGAGTACAGGGCTCAATTAAAATGGCTTCCTATCCGTAGACGTCGAGACTTACATGTGTTATCATTTCTATACTTTCTACTCTTTAATCCTCTTGCACCTCCATATCTCCGCGAGCGTTTTGAGTATCTTGTACCTCGTGAAACTCAGTGCCTGACCACTAAACAACTACTTCTCAAAACTGCTTTTCATTTCACAAGCCGATGTGGTGGATCCTTTACTGTAAGGGGGGTCAAGCTATGGAACTCACTTCCACATGACATACGTGCTAGCTCTTCTTTTGATATATTTCGGAGCAGAGTAAAGAAATATTATCTATCAACTTAGAATTATAAATATTTACATATTTTATGTATTTATATGTATAATTGTATATATATGTATGTGTGTGTATGTGTATATGTATATATATATATATATATATATATATATATATATATATATATATATATACATATATATATATGTGTGTGTATATGTATATATATGTATATGTTTATTATCTTTATTGGTATATATGTATGTAAATTAATAGAAATAAGAATAAAAGAAATAAGAAAATAAATTATACTTATATGTTATACACTTATTTGTTAATTGTTGACTGTAACTTATAACCAATTTCTATTAAGTAGCGTTATGTTAATTATTAAGTACGCACGCTGCTACCTACTTGCTTTATATATAAAACTATTTCTCTTTACCAATAGGTTTGCTGGAAGAGAACTCTTATTAGGGTTAAGCTCGCCTTTGTACATTCATTTAAATATTTAATAATTGTTACCAACTTATTGTGTGTACAATAAAGAATAAAGAATAAAGAAGAAGAATATAATTATTAACTTTGTTACTGTGTATGCGCGTGTTCATGCCAAAAAACAAAATGGAGAGTAGTAATTCGAGAAATAAAGAACATGAACCGACGATTGCCCAAACTGGAGGAACCAATACTGTGGAAATAGAAGAAAAGGATTATCATATAAAGATTAACAATATATTGATCACAATATTTTTAATTTTGGCATCAATCGTCCTGGTTGTTATCATATTTTTGAAGCTGAAAGAAAAATATAAGAAATGGGTTAAAAAAAATTATTGCGGAATTTTTAAGAAGAATGCGCACTAGACTGTCTAACAGACGTGAACCGCGTAATGAAGAAGATGTATAAATTTGTGTTATCTTACTTTCTCCGAGTGCCTCTACATCGTATATCTACGTAACCGGCCTACCTCTGTACTGAACCCTGGACATAAGTGAGCGATCTTTGACTTCTCCGAGTGCCTTTCCGTTTAGTTTTTACGAGAGTGAGTCAAACCCTTTTTTTTACGTGACAATTATAGTGACATTGGTAATTTTATACACTTCTTTACGAAAATTATGTTAAATTTAGGTAGCATGTTTAATTTTGTTTCTCTAGAACATTCAAAATAGTTGTTGTTATGTGTTAATTCTAAGAATTCCGACCGCTGCTATCGGTCGAGATGCAATTCAGCATTTTGTAATCGGTACACTGTATGACTGTGCTTCGTTTTAGAATAAAATTAAAATCAATTTCATGACACAATCATTGGCGTATAGGTTGTGGTTGAGTCGAGGTGATCAGACCGATGACGATATTGTAAATTAGCGGTAGACCATTTTATTTAATGTTTGGTTGGTAGGTAATTGGTTAAGAAATTTTAGTTAAAGTGAATCCTTAAAATCCACAACTTTAAAATAGAATTGTGGTATGCTTATGAATATATTACCCCCACCGTTACTCTATATTATGAAATTGGCATGTGTGTTTTTAAAAATAAGTCATTGTTTTTATCCCCGAAACTGACGTGAGCCGGACAACTCCTCCTAGATTCCATTTTTAGGCTCGTTAAATAAAACAAAAAATACCAAAATATGCGTGTGAAAATATATAATGAACGACTTAATAAATAGTTTTAATAGTTAAGCGAATGATTATATAAGAAACATTTGTATAATTGTATAAGAACTTAATGATTTTTATGACTGAAAATATTTTTAAATGGTAATTAATTAATATTGTCACTTAAACACTTAAACATTAATATTTGCATGCTATATAATAAATTGTTAGCGAAACTCAACTACACTGTATAAATTGTAGCATCTTTTATCGTGATTCTTGCAAATAAAGATTTATGATTAAGGTATGAATTCACACTGAAAACACAGTGTGTATCGATTTCGGGGGTTTTAATTAAATTTTAATTGGATTTTTGGTGTAGTAGATCCGAATTTTAAAATTCAAATTTAAATATTTCCGCACTTGAGAATGTATTAAGTTTTCAGTAACATAAAATCAGTTTTGTAGTTCTTTTTCTTTAATTTAAATTGTTTACCAATGGGCAGTTCATACTGAAAGTGAAAATACTCATCACACCGTCACATTACATAATACTACATATTATATTTATATTAAAAATATCTATATGTTTTGTTGAAAGGAGGCTGGATAGAGTTTCTCATGAATTGAAACTGGTGAACGGCAGATACTCCGCGGTAGCTTCGGTTACTTTGCTCGACGCTGACCTTCCTTCACCTGCCGAGTTTATTTGCACTCTCCGAATACCTTTAGCAAAATACGCAGTAAGGAAAGAAGCAATTTACTATCCGGGTAAGAATTGCCCGATACAATCCTACTGTAGAAAATAATAGAATAGATTTGCTTTAATCATATGATTTTAATCATAAGACAAAGGGAGAAGTCTATGCCTGGCAGTAAATTTACGTGTAAATAAAAAATTAAAATGATGAAACAAGTACGTCGGTGCCTTGATATACTACCGTCATCGACTGTCTACTTTCGTTAAAACTTCCCAAAAACTTCGCAAAGTGCAACATCAACATATTGTAAAGAAGTTTTAGCGGTTATCTGCCGCTACCACTGAGTCTAATTCACTTGATGATACCTTGTGTAGAGGCGAAACGCGTGGCGTATTATCGAGGGTGGTGTGTCGTTCCTTGTGTGGTGGTGTTGGGAGTTGTGGTGCTGGTAGTGGTGGTGCTGAGATTGCTGACGGGAATGGTGTATCATATTGAGGGAGTTTGGGAGGAGCTGTTGAAACTGAGCAGGACACATTATTTTATTTCAGTACGCAAAAATAAGTAAATTAAGTTCTAACAACTTAAATTTATTGGATTTCCGCAAAGTAACTCTTGACTCTACAAGTATAAACTATATTGTAAAGAATTTTTAGCATAACCCTGGCAAAATTACTAATCGTAAAAGTAAAAGCCGAAGAGGAATAAAAACTAGTTTATTTATAAATACAAAACAAGATAAAGAGATAAAAAATAATAAATTAATAAATATCTGTACATATAAAATAATAGCTCTAACCCGAGTCGGGCAAGAGCTATTAATTTATATATGTGTCATTAAAATGTTCCCAACTCAGCATTTTGTTGCATTTTATACACAACGCGTTTTCAGTTAGTACCCCGTTGCGTGACATTCTTAATATAATCATTTAGAAAAACGTGTAATCAACTGTAATTTAAAATTGATAAATTACAAAATATTGAATAAATAATATATTCGTAAATATGGTGTGTACCTCTTTAATCTGTAAATAAATGTAATTATTCGTTTCTTACATGAAATACACTTAATCAAATACGATTTTATAAAAAAAACAATCTCTGAGACTTTGATAACATTATTTCGTGTTCTTTTAATATGACATGAAATTTGCTAGAGCGCTGGCTGGATAAAATCTGACGACACAAACAGAAAGTTGTTTAATTATTTAAAAGAAGCCATTTAACCGCTTTATAAGTCGAACGTCAGTTAAACAGGACAGCGCTGAAAAGAATAAGTCTGTGTGATATACATTTCTAGTGAAAGACTCGAAAATAATCTCACAGAATAATTTGCGAAGGCCGTTTGAACTTTTTATCAACGGAAGGTTCGTGTACAGAGCTATGAAATCTGTAGGAGAGATGAAACACTGCCTGCAGCTTTTGACGTGAATAATTCTATGCACTGTTAATTCCATTTCTTGTGGCATAAACATTCTCTAATAGAAAATTAGTGGGCAAGCGAAAATACAAACATTTTCAAAGCATCCGTCTCATCAAGTCTGAAAGTTTAACACGGAGGCAAGTCGAGTGGGATTTCAACTGAAAATAATTTGCGCTAATTCTTAACATCAGGAGATTCAGTATACAAAAACTGTTTTATTAGATGCTAAAAAACTAGAATAGTCCTTTGTTTAGGATGCTTCCTGATACGATTTATGAGACTGGTAATTTATGAAACGTGTTAATTATACGTTTCATAAATTTCCAGTCGTAAGTAAGTCTTGTTAATTATACATTTAAATTGCAAACGTGTATTTAAATATTAAATAGGTTTCTCTTTAAGACGTTTCAAAAAAAAATTCAAGGACGTTATACTCAGGTCAACAAAATTTACCCTAAAGTAGTTGATACTATATACTTCGTAGACTTAAAAATATTAGTTAAGTTCTTTTGTCATTTCCCAATGATAGATAATGTAAAGATAACATTTTTAATGGAAAGTTTTCACCCACTTATTTTGTACGTCTCATCGTTGGGCGCAGGCCTCCTTCTATTTCTGAAAGGGTTATGGAGCAATGGTCCATTTTGGTGCCCGTTGTCGGATTTTACAAAATTCTTTTGGATATATTTTATTTCTAAGCGATGTAAGCTAACTCACAATGTTTTCCTTCATCGCCGAGTACGTAACAAACAGCACTTTAAATTGCAATTAGCAATTTTATTGGTACTGGTCAGGATCAAACCTCGCGTAATGTTATATATACAGTGAGCGCTTGGTCCGTGAGCTACTTCGGATTTGATATGAAACTTTATAAGTAATAAAATTATTAAAAACTCAAAAGAAAGGAAACCAACATAGGAAAACGAACATTATCCTTTACAATTTCTTTATTAAATAAACACGTGTTTCTTCCATTAGGGCCCATTAGCACAACTCCTGAAATGCCGACCGCGGCCGACATGCAACTCGCTGCGGCTATTGGCTCTGAAGGTGAGGAATCTTATACATCGGTCTATCAACAAAGAAGCGAGTTCATTGTATTCCAGTGTTTCTCCCTAACACTAAGGCGATGATCCAAGTTAATTTTAATGCATAGTTTCATCACTATAAATATAATCGAATAATATTCTTTTAATAATATTGATTGAATTCGCTTCTTTCACATGTTTTACAAGTTGATTGTATAACTATGCTCCTCCAAATATTATGTTATTTTTACTATAGTTGGTTCTTACGGCAAGTAACACAAAATTACTGGCTAGGCGGGGTATATATATTTACTCGATGTTTTGTTGTGAATTTTATGTGTAACTGGAGAAGTTTGTGAGTTATCTTGTTTTTTTTTTCATAGAATAAGAGTGACAAACGAGCACACAGTCCACCTGATTGTAAGCGGTTGCTGTGGCCTATAGACATCAATATTTATCCTCAATTGACAATCAAAACGCAGATTCGTTATCACCCGTAAGGAGTAAGATGTAATGCCTCGTTTCCAGTATAAAAAGGGTCTCCGGATCTCTACATACATCATACGAAATGCAGCAGTATTACGCTGGTATTCTGTAAGAGCGTGGTCCTTCTCGATCGAGCCGACCCATTCATGCTACAACCATAATATAGCTGCAGCGTGACTCTACCACGTATATATCTTATTTTCAATATAATACATATATTGTAAGTTGGATAATATTTAAAAAAAATTGCAATTTTGTAAATCGTTTTTGATGGTGTTAAGAAGTCATCACTTTAGTAATCACTTCCCATCTCGTGGACTGCAAGTGTTTTTTGTCACTACAGTTTTATAAAAATGTAAGAGGGTAGTATTTAATCAGACGAACTGCAGGGTCGATAAGGAGTTCTACCACCTAGTACGTGTGGTTTGGTGGCATCTTTCCCATACAACTTCGTGCTACTCAGGGCACTCTTAAACGTACAGAGTTATTTTTTAAAGAGTATCCAAATGTTACATTTAAGTTCAAATAATATATAAATTATATACCATTATTGTAGTTTTTGCAGATACAAGTAATCAAGGCTTCTTATTTTATTTAAAATCATCCCAAATTGAATGTGATATAAGGGCAACAACAACGCGCACGCGCGCTCTTCTGTGTACGATTTACCGAGCGACCCTTACGAATGTAGTGCAAAGTACGATGTGCGTGCGTAGTAAAAATGTAGGCGTTAGATATTTATAAATGATAATCAGTAACAATAATACATTACCACGCGTTCTGTATTTAAAATATATTAAAGACAAAATAATTAAGTTTTTTTTATTAATTTTACTTAACCATTCGCCTATATCATTTATTCTGACCCTTCTCTGCAATTTTGGGCGTATTTTGCAAAATAACCCTATATGAAAAAGAAAGGCTGATGTTTTTATTTGTCATGATGCCATGCTACACGCCACGCCGAATGCTCCCATTGAGTGGCCAATTTATTACCCATAGGGTAGAGTGAACTGAGTTACGTACGATCGAGTTGTATCGGAAACTCACTGCGAATGCTGTAAAGCGAGGCCTTTAATTTATAGCGACTAAATTAAAAGTAAGTTTTACAATATAGTACAATACGCCAAAACAGAATACAGTGTCACAGGAAAACGGTGTGAAGTTTTTCCCCCGTTTCCTTGGTGATTGTCAGGTCCATGTACATTTCCCGTACTTTTTATCTCACTATTTCCATCTAGTGTATCTACATATGTTTTCTGAAGTCAATGTTGGGACTGGCCATTTTGTCGAGTGTCTAAGAAACTATCACTATGTGGAGAAAAAGCGATTTTAATACCTATGAATTTTTTTACTTTTTTTTTGTGAAATGGATTTTTTTATAATATATTTATTTCATATTACTAAATGTTGTTAGTATTTGATTTGCCCACTTCACTTTACACAAATTTTACACATAAATTATTTACATTAGTGCAGGCGTATGTGAATCCACTAACCCTTATCATCTTCCTGATAAAGACTTCAAATAATGCTGCGGTTACAACGCGCCCGCAATGCCCTTAAAATATTTTTAATTGTATTGGAATAACAAGCGGTTTAACAGTCCATTTTATTTTAAGTGGCTTCGCCATCCCATTGACACCTGCAATTACACTAAACAAAAAAGAACACAGATGCTTTGTTAAACCGGAAGGTTAAGATAAAATGCCCTGCAGCCTGCAGCACTGCTGGTTTATTAAGTAGTAAGTAATTTTAAGCAGAGCATTCACACCAGAACAGAGCAATGAATTTTGTATAATTTAAAGAAAGAAACCTATAGATTATCGGTAGATATATTAGGTATATATCGATAGATATATACCGTTATCTCATTACTGGGATAGAATGCTTAATAGCGTGTATACCGGCCCACTATTAGCGCCCTGCACGCTATTATGTAAGTAGTGCCTTTAAGTGTCAAAAAACAGAGGAATCTTAGGAAAGAAAAAAGTTATACTACCCAGAATGAACATCCTCAGAATTTAGAAAGACTCAGGCCCAGTAGTACAAATTTATCTATAAAAATGTTCGCTGTTACTTTTTTATGTTTTCAATACTACACTTGTTTATATTTATTTCTTATTATCAAAGTAAGTATATAATCTATAGAGTAGAAGTAGGTATATTAATTTTTATCTGAAGTAGGTATTAAGAAGCTTGAGATACTCCAATACTTCTTTTATGAAATAAGGGTTACAAAGGTACACACAGTCTAGCTGATGGTCCTGATACATCGATTAAGTATCAAAATGCAGATACGCTGTCACCAAGACAGGACATAGATGGAATACCTCTATTTCAGTAAAAACAGTCGCTTGTTCTAAACTTACCCTGGTAAATACAGAACCATTATTCTGCTATTTTACACTGGTATACTGTGGGGGCGTGGTTCTTCCCCGGTCGAACCCATTCGCGCTACAACTATAATAAAACTGAAATGTGGTTCTACCGCGTGAAAAATAACGTAAATATTGTAACCTTTATAGTAAATTTGTAGGGTACTGTTGCTTTGAAAAGTTTGTAAACTAACGAGATAAACCAGAACTTATGATTATTCTATGTTAAATTGTTTTTTTACTCGTATATATTTTTTTTTTCAGGAACAAGCATTTATGCATACGATGCTTCTAACAAAAAACAATTTCTTAATTTTTTGTCTGTCTGTATTTCTGTCTCTTTTTCTGTTTGTTTCGATTAATCCCCAAAATAACTGGACTGATTTTGACGGGACTTTTACTGGCAGATAGTTAATGTTATATGGAATATACTTTAGCTACATTTATTCTGAAAAAAAAAGACAGTTCCGCGCAAAAAAATTAAAACCCATGAAATCCAATCTTAATAAGTCGCGGGGAACAGCAAGTCATAATTATATATTATAATCGCCCTTTATATTATTAAAAATTTTATTTAGTAGAATTACGCTATCGCTGTTTATTTTTATTTTATTTATTTTTTCATTATACAGGTAAATACATCCATTTTGTTAATAAACTTAAAAGTAGGGGTAAGTAAATTTACAGAAATTATTCAGCATAAAAGGACCAGCGTAAAAAGCAGAAAAATATTGCTTTGTTTCGTACATAACAAGGAATTCCCTCTGAATCCTCAAGAGTGACAACTAATCTCCTCGTCGATCATAGATGTAAGTATATACAGGCCTAGGCATCCGTCCACTTACCATCCGGTGGGCTGTGTGTTCGTTTGTCACCCTTACTTGTTTAAACAACTTAAATTATTATCTGCACAACCATCTTTCCTAATCCTATGGAAATATTAAACAATATATGAAAACAATATCAGTACAGGGCAGACAAACCTAAAACAAATAATTTATAAGTTCGGAAACATTGACTTTCGTGAGGCTTCACCTCCCGTGGTTCAAAAATAACATTATAAGCGATTCCTTATATTTACATGAAAACGACAAAAAGTCAAGTTGGAGGTGGCTTTTGTTAAATATGATATCAGGACGTCTAACACATCAAACGTCGGGAAAAGATTAAATCTGCAAACTTTTATTTATTTAAGATTTCCTAGCATATCATTTGTTGCATATCACGCACAATAAGTATCATTTTTACAGGGAGATCGGAAGAATAGACTGTCCAAAACAATTTATTAAAGCTCTATTAATCAAACACAAACCGTACAGCCCTCTAGTTAGAAAACATTTTCGGATGCACATGAGCACGTTTTAGTGAGTTTTGGACATATCGATGAATAATAGATGCACTGGCTTCGTTCACCAGACGAATTACTGAACTAAATTATTGAGCACGCCACTTCTGACCGCCAGCATACGAAATCAATCGCTATTTTTATCTGTTTTAATAATACGTGAATTATTAGACGAAATCATTACTATTTACTCTTAAATAATAAATTATCTATTGTTTGAAAAGCCACACCATTTAATGATTTTTTTTTTTTTTTAATAATAATAGTTTATTTCTCTTGTTATTTACAATTTGCATAGGGTAGGGAGCATCTTTTAAGTACCTTAAGGCACTTGTGTCAGAGACTCCCGCTCTTCCATAGCCAAACAAAACGTTCAAGAGACGTGAGATTACATAAAAAAAAAATATTATACAAAAAAAAAATACAATATTCAAAAATAAATGTGTGTGTGTGTGTGTGTGTGTGTGTGTGTGTGTGTGTGTGTATGTGTGTGTGTTGTGTGGTTTTTCTCTCTCTCTCACCCTATGTGTCGAAACATAAGTTTTTCTGTGTCTTCGTAAGACAGGGTCTTTAGCCAATTTATAATCAAAATCTTGCAGTCCTTGGCATTTCTACAGTAAATATTAAGCTTTTTGTTGACAAAATTATATAGATAGATAGATTGGTTAATGAACTGACGTCTAGCGAATGCAGTTTTAACACAAAATGAATTAAGTACAATGTCTTTTCTTCTTTTGTTCAAAGTATTTGGGTCGAAAATCAAACCTTTATGCTTTTTTAATATTGTGTGCAAAATATATAATTTTCTTATACTTAGTATATCAGTTTTTAAATACAGGCTTTTAGTTGGGAATTTATAAGGCAAAAAGTACATTGTCTTTACTAAGGCACGTTGAGCTCTTTCTAATTGCAACAATTTTGTTTTTGTTGCTCCTCCCCATATCGGAAGGCAGTAAGTTATTAAAGATTGAGCTAATGCTACATAAATTTTGTTAATGAGCGTATCTGAAGTAATATGTCTTAGCGTTTTAAAAATCCAGGCTATTTTTCTAAATCTACATGTTATTACATCGATATGTTCATGCCAAGTTAAACGTTCATCTATAATGATCCCCAGTACCTGGTTGAAGAAACTTTCGTAATGACAGAACAGTTACAATTTTGAACTTCGTCAATGTTGCAAGTGTGTATCTTTATGTTAAAGTTACTTCCTGGTTGAGCTCGGTTTTTAATAGTAAAACAAATATAATTAGTTTTAAGTGCATTAAACGTTAGAAAATTTGATTGAAGCCAACTTGCAATTATAGTAAGACCAGATTCTGTATTTTTACGAATCTCATCCCACGATGCTCCAGTAAAAACTACAGCTGTGTCATCGGCATATGTGAACACACGGGCACCATTAATTTTCAGATTACATAGATCATTGATATAAATTAGAAACAATGTTGGGCCTAAAATACTACCTTGTGGTACGCCGTAAGTGGTGTATGTGTCCTCACTAATAAACTGTCCTACTTTAACTTTTTGTGTACGGTTAAATAAGTAATTCTTAAACAATGTCAAGGTTGTGTCTCTGATGCCGATGTTTTCTAATTTTTGTAAAAGGATGGGGATAGAGATAGCATCAAAGGCCTTTTTAAGGTCTAGAAAAACTGCAAGACATTTTTTACCCTGATCTAAATTGTTAATTATATACGAGCTAAGAGCTAAGATTGCATCTTCAGTGGATTTACCTTGTCTGAATCCATACTGACAGTCAGACAAGATATCGAACTTAGTAAGATAACTTAATAATCTTGTGTTGATAAGCTTTTCCAATATCTTAGAAAGTGAAGGTAGTACTGAAATAGGTCTGTAGTTGCTAACGTCACCTCTATTCCCATTCTTATACACTGGTGTTATAACAGCTTGTTTTAAAGGTTGAGGAAAAACGCCATGCTTAAAACAAATGTTTACAAAGTGACAGATTATAGGAGTAATTTGAGTTACTGCAAGTTTTAAAAAATGCGCTGGAATGTTATCCCATCCAGGAGCACTGTTTGATTTTAGGCTCATGATAACACCATGTACCTCGTAAGGATCTGTATCTAGCAAGACAAAGGATGAAAGCTGTGGTTGTCCAACCAGTGTTATACATTTACTATTGTTATTTCTAGTTAATATTTTTTTGGCAAGATTTTTGCCTACATTGGCAAAGAAGTTATTAACATAATTTACCGAATCTAATGGTGTTGCTTTTGCTTGTAATAAATCTGTATTACTAATTTTTGTTTGATTTAAATGCGCTATTCTTTTAATATTTCTCCAAAGGCTTTTACTGTTATTGAGAGACATCTGCAGGACTTGTCTTTCATAACTCTGTTTTGCTTTTTTTATTATTTTAGTACAAAAGTTACGATATCTCTTATATATAATTTTTTGAATTTCATTGTAAGGATCGGAACGCACCTTTTTTTGCAAATTATTGCGATTTCTAATACAACGCACAATGCCAGGTGTTATCCAAGGTTTTAAGATGCGTTTATTTTTTGGAAGATGCACAATCTTTGTATTTTCTCGTAATGATTTGCTCAATTTATTAACTAACATCTCCATAACTGTATGTGGATTGTCACAAAAAAGTAATTCAGTAAGATTATTTTGTAATAAGCTGTTAAAGGCACTTTTATAACCTGTAATTGTTTTAATCTTTGTGCAATCATTTATTAATTTTAAGTTAGATAGGTTTAGTAGTATCATTGAGTGATCAGTAATTGTTGTAAGTAAGACAGCAATTTGAGCATAGACCTTACTTTGTGTTAGCTTTAGAATGAAGTGATCTAGGCAACTGGTTTCTCTTGTGGGTAAGTAGTGACCGGGTATTAAGCCGTGCATACTTAACATATTTAAATAATTTTCTCTGTTACTACGTTCATATGAATTTTCATTTATTTTAGGTGCAATGTTAACGTTTATGTCGCCAGCTAAAATCATGACTTCTTTTGATTTTATATTTTCTAAATGCAAACTTAACGAATTAATGAATTTATTGGCGTTTGTATTTGAAGGAGAGCGGTATATTCTCAAGATTGTATTGTTGTATACATCTATTTGTAAGCATGAAGCGTGTTCTAATTTAACTTCTTTAACCTTAGCATTTATAGTATTTTTGATATACACTACTACTCCATCACTCTGGTTCAGATGACAGGTTGTAGCAAAATGAGTGTAGTTAGTAATGCATGGAATTGTTTTGTTGAGGCTTAGTCGGCATTCGGTCAAAATCAAAACATCAGGTTTAAATTTTAAATATGATAATGTTAAATTTAGGTCATCTATGTTACTATACACACTTCTTATATTTTGAGATATTATGGTTAAATCATTATTTTTCACAGTAATGTAATTTGAGAGGTCTTCAATGTCGCACTCAATAGCGTTTGCAATTTCAATTTTATCCAATTCTTTCCAGGTAATTAAAGAAGTGTCCATTTCAAAAGTAGACGTATTAGCTGTCGTCTATATGTGTATACATATGAGTAAATACCTAATATATGCATTATAATGTATATATTTATAGATAATAAGATATGTTTGCATCCTAATATGTAAATTGCTTTTCTCGTATACGGTTCTAGATTATTAGAATTTTTCACTTTAAGAGTGAGCTGTATATTAATGATAGTATTATATATGTTCAGTTTTTGTGATAGTGAAAGTGATAGGGTTTTTATAAATGCAAGTGTAAGCTGTGTGTAAGAATGTATAAGTTTTGTGTAATACATATTAGAACTGATGATTTGTGAATTAATTACAATGCTTAGAAAAAACTTACGAACTAAAAGAGATATAGAAAAAAATAAAGTAATTTCATTATTTAGAAAAAATTGCGCGTTCTGTTCTAGTCATGCGGTATGCAATAACTGGTGAACCTGGGCTTCGTTCTTTATGGTTATTATTTGAGATGTCTCATCTTTGCGAACATAAACTTTTCCGTAGGCAGTCCAACAAAATTTGTATTTTTTTGTTTTTACAAGATCTCGAGCTAGGAAGTGTAATCGTGTACTTTTAGCAGTTAAATGATCGGTAATGTATATGGGAGTATCTTCAGCCGTACGAAAGCCAAGGTGTTTTGCACAAAGTTTAGTTTTGTGCCTGTTATTAAAAGATTTTGCCATTTTTAATATGTTACTTTTTAGCAATGTTGACGAAGTCTCTACCACAATGGGAGTATTGCGGATATTTTCTCTTTTACTACGAATACGATATATATCTTTTATATCTGCTTTGTTAAGATTACTCTCAATACTTTTGGATAAGCACATTACCATGTCTATTAAGTCCTCTTTAGATTCATTAACTTTTTTAGGAACGTTTTTCATTTCAAAATTCATCTTACGGCTTCCCATTTGCATATCCTCAATTCTATCCTCCAGTATCGTTATATATTTCCTGTCTTCTTTTATTTGGTTTTCCAAATATTCAATTTTCTTCCTAAACTCCTCATTTTGTGCAGTAAGAAAAGTAATAGAGCTCTCGATGTTTTGGTTTGTTTGTTGTATATTCTTTAATGTAGGTGTAATTTTTTTAAGTTCTTGTTCTTGCGGGACAAGTAGAGTAGCTATCATTTTCTTAATTTCATCCTTGAAGTTATTCAATTCTATAGAAATGTCATCATCCCTACGGCGTTTGCTACGCATCGACACAAATTTGGGTGGCGTGTTCTCTCTTTGTCCCGCTTGGCATAAATCAGCTTCAGAGAAGGATTTATCCATATTTGAGTTTGGTAAAAGACTATAAATCTTGTCTAGTATAAGTAAATTATGAAAGTAAAAGTCACTTAACGTAATGTGTGCGGGCGCCCTTATTTTTGTCGACGATTGTCTTATTAAATCAAATCGCAGTCACAATACGCAAAACGAAATATGTTTCCAGTGAGACGAGTTTAAACTCACACCGATAGGCGAAACACAAAACAAAGGTACCTTTAGTCGGATAATATGATGTGCAATAATTACCAATCAGGTAGAAGAAGGAGGAGCTATTTAATTGGCATACGCACAATAATGAATGAATTAAGTTATACTGTCTCCTTCTTATCTGTTTAGGTACTAGGACTACCGACGTTACTTTGCACATTCATTGAATTACACTGGTACTCTTCACTGTTGTTTTCGTTGTAAATTCGTAAAACAAATAACACTCACGGAAACGGGGTACCAGGGCCGCAGAAGCGTTGAATTATTAGACGTTTTGTTGTACAAGCAAATACGATGTTGCTAACACTCACAGAAACAGGGGTACCAGGGTAGCAGAAGTGTTAAGTTCTTCGACGTTTTTGTCTTGTAAAATTATAATCTCCTATTATTTCAAACTGATTTGCTTGGTAGATTTAACTTTGCTATTTTTAAAATTAAGTTAACACTGACTTAAGTCACGTCTACACCTTGTAGCGGTCCGGAGGGAAGAGGATGATGTCTCCTTATTATAATTATTACTTTAATGAATACTAATCACTCTCTTCCTCACATATGCACAGAAACACACGCACAGACACAAACAAACACACACACACACACACACACACACACACACACACACACACACACACACGCACGCACACACACACACACACACGCACGCACGCACGCACGCACGCACGCGCACACACACACACACGCACGCACGCACGCACGCACGTACGCACACACAAATACACTGAAGTAACCTATGTACTTGTAGATGATATTCGATGTATTAGAAAGTAAGCCAGTATTAAATAAACACTCGAATTGAACAAACGTGTTGCTCTTTCATTCCATTATAAATAACATAATTCATGGCGACCCATGCCAAGCGCGCGTGTCCGGGTGCAGGCTAAAGGTGCGGAGTTTGCACATTCCTGTGTGCCTCGGTAGTGAATGTAACTACGTAATAATAATGAATAAGAATTCATAATTTTGTTTATTATGTGACACAATGACATTAGTGATTAAATAAATCGTAGTGACAGCTTTTAATATCTGTCATGCTGTCATTCGATTGCTTATACTACTAGTCTTTTTGCCAGACAAGATCCGTAGATAATATTTGTCTGTCTTAATATTTATGGTAAGACTGCGCTTTTTATATATATATTTTTTTTATTATATTAATTAGTCTTAAGTAAGTTATCTAAATATAAAATTCTTCCGATGCCACTGCCGGCAGGTATGAAAGAAATGTTTTGTTAAGTGCATAATTGTTGGCAATTTTATTTTAATTTTAATATATTTACAGTTTCATAATATTTCATAACATATTATTATTTACTTTGTAGGTATTATATCCAGACTTATATAATATTTATTTGTTATACATTATACAAGTATATATTTAATTTTTATTGATGTTGTTATAGCTTAGTTTATGTTATAGTTTTGATTAGCATGTGTGATATTTTAGAATTTGATGATAGTTATTTTTCTTGCTCTTCTTCTAGCTCATCCGATAAGACCTATAAAAGCGCCTTAAGCGATGATTCCACTCATTTACATGATCAACTAGTAGCCGTATTCTGTAATTATAGTAAAAATCTTAATATAGTCCACATTAACGCTCAAAGCATTCATGCTCATTACGCTGATCTTTTATCAACCTTCGATTCTAAATTTGTTGATGCCATACTTGTTTCTGAAACTTTTCTAAAGCCTGAACTTCCGTCGGTACAGTATTGTCTCCCTGGTTTTCAACTTATACGTAATGACAGGGTCGGCAAAGGTTGTGGTGGAGTGGCAATCTATTTGAGAGCTGACATTCCTTATAAAATAGTTGATCATTCACCCAATATATACACAAATTTTGCTGAACATTTATTTATTGAAATTACTATTAATCATTCTAGGACTTTGCTTGGGGTCTATTATCCCCCCTCTCGCAATATAAATTATTTTTCTTCTTTGGAAGAAAAACTTGTAAATCTAACTCCGCTTTATGATAATACCATTATTTTAGGTGACTTTAACACATGCCTGTTAAAGAACGATTTTCGTAGCAAAAAATTGCTCTCCCTGGTGTCATCTTTTAATTTACATATTCTTCCTCTTTCTGCTACTCACCATTCGCCTAATAATACCCCTTCTCTTTTAGACCTTATTCTTGTTTCTGATGCTGATCGGGTTGCTTCGCATGGACAACTATCTGCGTCTTTCTCTTACCACGATCTTATCTTCCTCTCCTATAAAATTCAACGTCCTAGGCGTAAATCGAAATTCTTATTCCTAAGAAGCTTTAAATCAATTAACCTGGAGCGTTTGAGAGATGATGTAAATAAGATTGACTGGTCTCCTGTTCTAAATTCCGAAGATGTTAATCATAAGGTTTATGCTTTTAATCACCTCATTTTAAAATTATTCGATACACATGCACCACTTAAGCGAGTCAGGGTTAAACACTTTCCAGCCCCCTGGCTTTCAGAGTCTATAAAAGCAGTAATGGCCAAAAGAGATAAAGCTAAGAGGCGTTATAAGAAGCACCCTACTAATGAAAATTTATTCACATATAAAAAACTGCGTAATCGCTGTAGTAAGATGTGTCGTGATGCTAAGAGGAGACATATTTATGATGAGGTTGAAAATTCTCATTCCGCTCAGATGTGGAAATTTTTTAGAACCCTGGGTATGGGCAAATCATATATTGATTCTAATATCTCGTTTGATTTGACTGCACTCAACCGGCACTTTTCTGAGCCTCCGATTTCTATTGATGACTCTATTAAGTCTACTACACTTAATCTTCTCTCCCATATTCCTAAACCGTTGTGTTCTCCTTTTAATTTCAGTAAAGTTACTGATGGTGACATAAAAAAATGCCTTTTATCTATTTCCACTAAAGCTATTGGCTATGACAATCTTTGTATACAAATGATTAAACCTATCACTAATGAACTTGTCCCTATTATCACTCACATTATCTCTTCTTCGCTTGAGACGAGCTCCTTTCCGACTTGCTGGAAAAAAGCATTCGTCATTCCCCTTCCAAAAACTTCTAATCCTACATCTTTATCCCAATTCCGCCCTATTTCCATTCTTCCGATCTTATCTAAACTACTAGAAAATATAGTTCAGAGGCAACTATCTCAATTCCTAACTGTTCACAGCCTGCTGAGTCCTTTTCAATCTGGTTTTCGTCCAGGCCATAGCACAGTCAGCGCTCTGATTAAAGTGTCTGATGATATTCGCTGGGCCATGGACAAAAGACTTCTCACTGTTCTAACATTATTGGATTTCAGCAGTGCATTTAATTCCGTTGATTATGATATACTTCTTGGTATTCTTGCGTCCTTAAACATTTCACCATCAGTAATCTCTTGGTTTAATTCTTACCTTTGGGGTCGCTCGCAGTGTGTCCGCCATGAGGAGGATTTCTCCGAGTGGTGTGATCTTACGGCGGGTGTTCCTCAGGGTGGTGTTCTTTCCCCACTTCTCTTCTATATTTTTATCAATGCTCTCACTACTGTTCTCTCCTCTCATTATCATCTCTATGCTGATGACTTGCAATTATACCGTCATTTCAAAGTCCAAGATATAGATGAGGCTATTAATAAGCTGAATGCTGACTTAAGTAGCATAAACAGTTGGGCAAAATCGTTTGGTCTTCTTGTTAACCCTGCTAAATCTCAAGTAATGATTATCGGCAGCTCATATATGCTTAATTTATTAGATCGTTCGAAGATCCCTGCAGTAACGTATGATAGTACTCAAATTCCATATACAGAGACCGCTAAGAACTTAGGTGTTATTTTTGATAATAATTTGTCTTGGGTCGCTCACATTAATATGATTAGCAGAAAAGTGAACTACTCTTTTCAATCTCTCAAGCGTCTCCAGATGTTTTCACCGTTAAAAACTAAGATAACCTTAGCTCAAGCACTTCTGCTTCCTCTCATTGACTACGCTGATGTTAGTTTTTTGGATGCTTCAGAGGAGCTGTTGAACAAACTGGAACGTGTTCAAAATTTGTGTATACGTTTTATTTTCGGTCTTCGTAAGTTTGATCATGTTTCAGAGTACAGGGCTCAATTAAAATGGCTTCCTATCCGTAGACGTCGAGACTTACATGTGTTATCATTTCTATACTTTCTACTCTTTAATCCTCTTGCACCTCCATATCTCCGCGAGCGTTTTGAGTATCTTGTACCTCGTGAAACTCAGTGCCTGACCACTAAACAACTACTTCTCAAAACTGCTTTTCATTTCACAAGCCGATGTGGTGGATCCTTTACTGTAAGGGGGGTCAAGCTATGGAACTCACTTCCACATGACATACGTGCTAGCTCTTCTTTTGATATATTTCGGAGCAGAGTAAAGAAATATTATCTATCAACTTAGAATTATAAATATTTACATATTTTATGTATTTATATGTATAATTGTATATATATGTATGTGTGTGTATGTGTATATGTATATATATATATATATATATATATATATATATATATATATATATATATATATATATATATATATATATATATATATATATATATACATATATATATATGTGTGTGTATATGTATATATATGTATATGTTTATTATCTTTATTGGTATATATGTATGTAAATTAATAGAAATAAGAATAAAAGAAATAAGAAAATAAATTATACTTATATGTTATACACTTATTTGTTAATTGTTGACTGTAACTTATAACCAATTTCTATTAAGTAGCGTTATGTTAATTATTAAGTACGCACGCTGCTACCTACTTGCTTTATATATAAAACTATTTCTCTTTACCAATAGGTTTGCTGGAAGAGAACTCTTATTAGGGTTAAGCTCGCCTTTGTACATTCATTTAAATATTTAATAATTGTTACCAACTTATTGTGTGTACAATAAAGAATAAAGAATAAAGAAGAAGAATATAATTATTAACTTTGTTACTGTGTATGCGCGTGTTCATGCCAAAAAACAAAATGGAGAGTAGTAATTCGAGAAATAAAGAACATGAACCGACGATTGCCCAAACTGGAGGAACCAATACTGTGGAAATAGAAGAAAAGGATTATCATATAAAGATTAACAATATATTGATCACAATATTTTTAATTTTGGCATCAATCGTCCTGGTTGTTATCATATTTTTGAAGCTGAAAGAAAAATATAAGAAATGGGTTAAAAAAAATTATTGCGGAATTTTTAAGAAGAATGCGCACTAGACTGTCTAACAGACGTGAACCGCGTAATGAAGAAGATGTATAAATTTGTGTTATCTTACTTTCTCCGAGTGCCTCTACATCGTATATCTACGTAACCGGCCTACCTCTGTACTGAACCCTGGACATAAGTGAGCGATCTTTGACTTCTCCGAGTGCCTTTCCGTTTAGTTTTTACGAGAGTGAGTCAAACCCTTTTTTTTACGTGACAATTATAGTGACATTGGTAATTTTATACACTTCTTTACGAAAATTATGTTAAATTTAGGTAGCATGTTTAATTTTGTTTCTCTAGAACATTCAAAATAGTTGTTGTTATGTGTTAATTCTAAGAATTCCGACCGCTGCTATCGGTCGAGATGCAATTCAGCATTTTGTAATCGGTACACTGTATGACTGTGCTTCGTTTTAGAATAAAATTAAAATCAATTTCATGACACAATCATTGGCGTATAGGTTGTGGTTGAGTCGAGGTGATCAGACCGATGACGATATTGTAAATTAGCGGTAGACCATTTTATTTAATGTTTGGTTGGTAGGTAATTGGTTAAGAAATTTTAGTTAAAGTGAATCCTTAAAATCCACAACTTTAAAATAGAATTGTGGTATGCTTATGAATATATTACCCCCACCGTTACTCTATATTATGAAATTGGCATGTGTGTTTTTAAAAATAAGTCATTGTTTTTATCCCCGAAACTGACGTGAGCCGGACAACTCCTCCTAGATTCCATTTTTAGGCTCGTTAAATAAAACAAAAAATACCAAAATATGCGTGTGAAAATATATAATGAACGACTTAATAAATAGTTTTAATAGTTAAGCGAATGATTATATAAGAAACATTTGTATAATTGTATAAGAACTTAATGATTTTTATGACTGAAAATATTTTTAAATGGTAATTAATTAATATTGTCACTTAAACACTTAAACATTAATATTTGCATGCTATATAATAAATTGTTAGCGAAACTCAACTACACTGTATAAATTGTAGCATCTTTTATCGTGATTCTTGCAAATAAAGATTTATGATTAAGGTATGAATTCACACTGAAAACACAGTGTGTATCGATTTCGGGGGTTTTAATTAAATTTTAATTGGATTTTTGGTGTAGTAGATCCGAATTTTAAAATTCAAATTTAAATATTTCCGCACTTGAGAATGTATTAAGTTTTCAGTAACATAAAATCAGTTTTGTAGTTCTTTTTCTTTAATTTAAATTGTTTACCAATGGGCAGTTCATACTGAAAGTGAAAATACTCATCACACCGTCACATTACATAATACTACATATTATATTTATATTAAAAATATCTATATGTTTTGTTGAAAGGAGGCTGGATAGAGTTTCTCATGAATTGAAACTGGTGAACGGCAGATACTCCGCGGTAGCTTCGGTTACTTTGCTCGACGCTGACCTTCCTTCACCTGCCGAGTTTATTTGCACTCTCCGAATACCTTTAGCAAAATACGCAGTAAGGAAAGAAGCAATTTACTATCCGGGTAAGAATTGCCCGATACAATCCTACTGTAGAAAATAATAGAATAGATTTGCTTTAATCATATGATTTTAATCATAAGACAAAGGGAGAAGTCTATGCCTGGCAGTAAATTTACGTGTAAATAAAAAATTAAAATGATGAAACAAGTACGTCGGTGCCTTGATATACTACCGTCATCGACTGTCTACTTTCGTTAAAACTTCCCAAAAACTTCGCAAAGTGCAACATCAACATATTGTAAAGAAGTTTTAGCGGTTATCTGCCGCTACCACTGAGTCTAATTCACTTGATGATACCTTGTGTAGAGGCGAAACGCGTGGCGTATTATCGAGGGTGGTGTGTCGTTCCTTGTGTGGTGGTGTTGGGAGTTGTGGTGCTGGTAGTGGTGGTGCTGAGATTGCTGACGGGAATGGTGTATCATATTGAGGGAGTTTGGGAGGAGCTGTTGAAACTGAGCAGGACACATTATTTTATTTCAGTACGCAAAAATAAGTAAATTAAGTTCTAACAACTTAAATTTATTGGATTTCCGCAAAGTAACTCTTGACTCTACAAGTATAAACTATATTGTAAAGAATTTTTAGCATAACCCTGGCAAAATTACTAATCGTAAAAGTAAAAGCCGAAGAGGAATAAAAACTAGTTTATTTATAAATACAAAACAAGATAAAGAGATAAAAAATAATAAATTAATAAATATCTGTACATATAAAATAATAGCTCTAACCCGAGTCGGGCAAGAGCTATTAATTTATATATGTGTCATTAAAATGTTCCCAACTCAGCATTTTGTTGCATTTTATACACAACGCGTTTTCAGTTAGTACCCCGTTGCGTGACATTCTTAATATAATCATTTAGAAAAACGTGTAATCAACTGTAATTTAAAATTGATAAATTACAAAATATTGAATAAATAATATATTCGTAAATATGGTGTGTACCTCTTTAATCTGTAAATAAATGTAATTATTCGTTTCTTACATGAAATACACTTAATCAAATACGATTTTATAAAAAAAACAATCTCTGAGACTTTGATAACATTATTTCGTGTTCTTTTAATATGACATGAAATTTGCTAGAGCGCTGGCTGGATAAAATCTGACGACACAAACAGAAAGTTGTTTAATTATTTAAAAGAAGCCATTTAACCGCTTTATAAGTCGAACGTCAGTTAAACAGGACAGCGCTGAAAAGAATAAGTCTGTGTGATATACATTTCTAGTGAAAGACTCGAAAATAATCTCACAGAATAATTTGCGAAGGCCGTTTGAACTTTTTATCAACGGAAGGTTCGTGTACAGAGCTATGAAATCTGTAGGAGAGATGAAACACTGCCTGCAGCTTTTGACGTGAATAATTCTATGCACTGTTAATTCCATTTCTTGTGGCATAAACATTCTCTAATAGAAAATTAGTGGGCAAGCGAAAATACAAACATTTTCAAAGCATCCGTCTCATCAAGTCTGAAAGTTTAACACGGAGGCAAGTCGAGTGGGATTTCAACTGAAAATAATTTGCGCTAATTCTTAACATCAGGAGATTCAGTATACAAAAACTGTTTTATTAGATGCTAAAAAACTAGAATAGTCCTTTGTTTAGGATGCTTCCTGATACGATTTATGAGACTGGTAATTTATGAAACGTGTTAATTATACGTTTCATAAATTTCCAGTCGTAAGTAAGTCTTGTTAATTATACATTTAAATTGCAAACGTGTATTTAAATATTAAATAGGTTTCTCTTTAAGACGTTTCAAAAAAAAATTCAAGGACGTTATACTCAGGTCAACAAAATTTACCCTAAAGTAGTTGATACTATATACTTCGTAGACTTAAAAATATTAGTTAAGTTCTTTTGTCATTTCCCAATGATAGATAATGTAAAGATAACATTTTTAATGGAAAGTTTTCACCCACTTATTTTGTACGTCTCATCGTTGGGCGCAGGCCTCCTTCTATTTCTGAAAGGGTTATGGAGCAATGGTCCATTTTGGTGCCCGTTGTCGGATTTTACAAAATTCTTTTGGATATATTTTATTTCTAAGCGATGTAAGCTAACTCACAATGTTTTCCTTCATCGCCGAGTACGTAACAAACAGCACTTTAAATTGCAATTAGCAATTTTATTGGTACTGGTCAGGATCAAACCTCGCGTAATGTTATATATACAGTGAGCGCTTGGTCCGTGAGCTACTTCGGATTTGATATGAAACTTTATAAGTAATAAAATTATTAAAAACTCAAAAGAAAGGAAACCAACATAGGAAAACGAACATTATCCTTTACAATTTCTTTATTAAATAAACACGTGTTTCTTCCATTAGGGCCCATTAGCACAACTCCTGAAATGCCGACCGCGGCCGACATGCAACTCGCTGCGGCTATTGGCTCTGAAGGTGAGGAATCTTATACATCGGTCTATCAACAAAGAAGCGAGTTCATTGTATTCCAGTGTTTCTCCCTAACACTAAGGCGATGATCCAAGTTAATTTTAATGCATAGTTTCATCACTATAAATATAATCGAATAATATTCTTTTAATAATATTGATTGAATTCGCTTCTTTCACATGTTTTACAAGTTGATTGTATAACTATGCTCCTCCAAATATTATGTTATTTTTACTATAGTTGGTTCTTACGGCAAGTAACACAAAATTACTGGCTAGGCGGGGTATATATATTTACTCGATGTTTTGTTGTGAATTTTATGTGTAACTGGAGAAGTTTGTGAGTTATCTTGTTTTTTTTTTCATAGAATAAGAGTGACAAACGAGCACACAGTCCACCTGATTGTAAGCGGTTGCTGTGGCCTATAGACATCAATATTTATCCTCAATTGACAATCAAAACGCAGATTCGTTATCACCCGTAAGGAGTAAGATGTAATGCCTCGTTTCCAGTATAAAAAGGGTCTCCGGATCTCTACATACATCATACGAAATGCAGCAGTATTACGCTGGTATTCTGTAAGAGCGTGGTCCTTCTCGATCGAGCCGACCCATTCATGCTACAACCATAATATAGCTGCAGCGTGACTCTACCACGTATATATCTTATTTTCAATATAATACATATATTGTAAGTTGGATAATATTTAAAAAAAATTGCAATTTTGTAAATCGTTTTTGATGGTGTTAAGAAGTCATCACTTTAGTAATCACTTCCCATCTCGTGGACTGCAAGTGTTTTTTGTCACTACAGTTTTATAAAAATGTAAGAGGGTAGTATTTAATCAGACGAACTGCAGGGTCGATAAGGAGTTCTACCACCTAGTACGTGTGGTTTGGTGGCATCTTTCCCATACAACTTCGTGCTACTCAGGGCACTCTTAAACGTACAGAGTTATTTTTTAAAGAGTATCCAAATGTTACATTTAAGTTCAAATAATATATAAATTATATACCATTATTGTAGTTTTTGCAGATACAAGTAATCAAGGCTTCTTATTTTATTTAAAATCATCCCAAATTGAATGTGATATAAGGGCAACAACAACGCGCACGCGCGCTCTTCTGTGTACGATTTACCGAGCGACCCTTACGAATGTAGTGCAAAGTACGATGTGCGTGCGTAGTAAAAATGTAGGCGTTAGATATTTATAAATGATAATCAGTAACAATAATACATTACCACGCGTTCTGTATTTAAAATATATTAAAGACAAAATAATTAAGTTTTTTTTATTAATTTTACTTAACCATTCGCCTATATCATTTATTCTGACCCTTCTCTGCAATTTTGGGCGTATTTTGCAAAATAACCCTATATGAAAAAGAAAGGCTGATGTTTTTATTTGTCATGATGCCATGCTACACGCCACGCCGAATGCTCCCATTGAGTGGCCAATTTATTACCCATAGGGTAGAGTGAACTGAGTTACGTACGATCGAGTTGTATCGGAAACTTACTGCGAATGCTGTAAAGCGAGGCCTTTAATTTATAGCGACTAAATTAAAAGTAAGTTTTACAATATAGTACAATACGCCAAAACAGAATACAGTGTCACAGGAAAACGGTGTGAAGTTTTTCCCCCGTTTCCTTGGTGATTGTCAGGTCCATGTACATTTCCCGTACTTTTTATCTCACTATTTCCATCTAGTGTATCTACATATGTTTTCTGAAGTCAATGTTGGGACTGGCCATTTTGTCGAGTGTCTAAGAAACTATCACTATGTGGAGAAAAAGCGATTTTAATACCTATGAATTTTTTTACTTTTTTTTTGTGAAATGGATTTTTTTATAATATATTTATTTCATATTACTAAATGTTGTTAGTATTTGATTTGCCCACTTCACTTTACACAAATTTTACACATAAATTATTTACATTAGTGCAGGCGTATGTGAATCCACTAACCCTTATCATCTTCCTGATAAAGACTTCAAATAATGCTGCGGTTACAACGCGCCCGCAATGCCCTTAAAATATTTTTAATTGTATTGGAATAACAAGCGGTTTAACAGTCCATTTTATTTTAAGTGGCTTCGCCATCCCATTGACACCTGCAATTACACTAAACAAAAAAGAACACAGATGCTTTGTTAAACCGGAAGGTTAAGATAAAATGCCCTGCAGCCTGCAGCACTGCTGGTTTATTAAGTAGTAAGTAATTTTAAGCAGAGCATTCACACCAGAACAGAGCAATGAATTTTGTATAATTTAAAGAAAGAAACCTATAGATTATCGGTAGATATATTAGGTATATATCGATAGATATATACCGTTATCTCATTACTGGGATAGAATGCTTAATAGCGTGTATACCGGCCCACTATTAGCGCCCTGCACGCTATTATGTAAGTAGTGCCTTTAAGTGTCAAAAAACAGAGGAATCTTAGGAAAGAAAAAAGTTATACTACCCAGAATGAACATCCTCAGAATTTAGAAAGACTCAGGCCCAGTAGTACAAATTTATCTATAAAAATGTTCGCTGTTACTTTTTTATGTTTTCAATACTACACTTGTTTATATTTATTTCTTATTATCAAAGTAAGTATATAATCTATAGAGTAGAAGTAGGTATATTAATTTTTATCTGAAGTAGGTATTAAGAAGCTTGAGATACTCCAATACTTCTTTTATGAAATAAGGGTTACAAAGGTACACACAGTCTAGCTGATGGTCCTGATACATCGATTAAGTATCAAAATGCAGATACGCTGTCACCAAGACAGGACATAGATGGAATACCTCTATTTCAGTAAAAACAGTCGCTTGTTCTAAACTTACCCTGGTAAATACAGAACCATTATTCTGCTATTTTACACTGGTATACTGTGGGGGCGTGGTTCTTCCCCGGTCGAACCCATTCGCGCTACAACTATAATAAAACTGAAATGTGGTTCTACCGCGTGAAAAATAACGTAAATATTGTAACCTTTATAGTAAATTTGTAGGGTACTGTTGCTTTGAAAAGTTTGTAAACTAACGAGATAAACCAGAACTTATGATTATTCTATGTTAAATTGTTTTTTTACTCGTATATATTTTTTTTTTCAGGAACAAGCATTTATGCATACGATGCTTCTAACAAAAAACAATTTCTTAATTTTTTGTCTGTCTGTATTTCTGTCTCTTTTTCTGTTTGTTTCGATTAATCCCCAAAATAACTGGACTGATTTTGACGGGACTTTTACTGGCAGATAGTTAATGTTATATGGAATATACTTTAGCTACATTTATTCTGAAAAAAAAAGACAGTTCCGCGCAAAAAAATTAAAACCCATGAAATCCAATCTTAATAAGTCGCGGGGAACAGCAAGTCATAATTATATATTATAATCGCCCTTTATATTATTAAAAATTTTATTTAGTAGAATTACGCTATCGCTGTTTATTTTTATTTTATTTATTTTTTCATTATACAGGTAAATACATCCATTTTGTTAATAAACTTAAAAGTAGGGGTAAGTAAATTTACAGAAATTATTCAGCATAAAAGGACCAGCGTAAAAAGCAGAAAAATATTGCTTTGTTTCGTACATAACAAGGAATTCCCTCTGAATCCTCAAGAGTGACAACTAATCTCCTCGTCGATCATAGATGTAAGTATATACAGGCCTAGGCATCCGTCCACTTACCATCCGGTGGGCTGTGTGTTCGTTTGTCACCCTTACTTGTTTAAACAACTTAAATTATTATCTGCACAACCATCTTTCCTAATCCTATGGAAATATTAAACAATATATGAAAACAATATCAGTACAGGGCAGACAAACCTAAAACAAATAATTTATAAGTTCGGAAACATTGACTTTCGTGAGGCTTCACCTCCCGTGGTTCAAAAATAACATTATAAGCGATTCCTTATATTTACATGAAAACGACAAAAAGTCAAGTTGGAGGTGGCTTTTGTTAAATATGATATCAGGACGTCTAACACATCAAACGTCGGGAAAAGATTAAATCTGCAAACTTTTATTTATTTAAGATTTCCTAGCATATCATTTGTTGCATATCACGCACAATAAGTATCATTTTTACAGGGAGATCGGAAGAATAGACTGTCCAAAACAATTTATTAAAGCTCTATTAATCAAACACAAACCGTACAGCCCTCTAGTTAGAAAACATTTTCGGATGCACATGAGCACGTTTTAGTGAGTTTTGGACATATCGATGAATAATAGATGCACTGGCTTCGTTCACCAGACGAATTACTGAACTAAATTATTGAGCACGCCACTTCTGACCGCCAGCATACGAAATCAATCGCTATTTTTATCTGTTTTAATAATACGTGAATTATTAGACGAAATCATTACTATTTACTCTTAAATAATAAATTATCTATTGTTTGAAAAGCCACACCATTTAATGATTTTTTTTTTTTTTTAATAATAATAGTTTATTTCTCTTGTTATTTACAATTTGCATAGGGTAGGGAGCATCTTTTAAGTACCTTAAGGCACTTGTGTCAGAGACTCCCGCTCTTCCATAGCCAAACAAAACGTTCAAGAGACGTGAGATTACATAAAAAAAAAATATTATACAAAAAAAAAATACAATATTCAAAAATAAATGTGTGTGTGTGTGTGTGTGTGTGTGTGTGTGTGTGTGTGTGTATGTGTGTGTGTTGTGTGGTTTTTCTCTCTCTCTCACCCTATGTGTCGAAACATAAGTTTTTCTGTGTCTTCGTAAGACAGGGTCTTTAGCCAATTTATAATCAAAATCTTGCAGTCCTTGGCATTTCTACAGTAAATATTAAGCTTTTTGTTGACAAAATTATATAGATAGATAGATTGGTTAATGAACTGACGTCTAGCGAATGCAGTTTTAACACAAAATGAATTAAGTACAATGTCTTTTCTTCTTTTGTTCAAAGTATTTGGGTCGAAAATCAAACCTTTATGCTTTTTTAATATTGTGTGCAAAATATATAATTTTCTTATACTTAGTATATCAGTTTTTAAATACAGGCTTTTAGTTGGGAATTTATAAGGCAAAAAGTACATTGTCTTTACTAAGGCACGTTGAGCTCTTTCTAATTGCAACAATTTTGTTTTTGTTGCTCCTCCCCATATCGGAAGGCAGTAAGTTATTAAAGATTGAGCTAATGCTACATAAATTTTGTTAATGAGCGTATCTGAAGTAATATGTCTTAGCGTTTTAAAAATCCAGGCTATTTTTCTAAATCTACATGTTATTACATCGATATGTTCATGCCAAGTTAAACGTTCATCTATAATGATCCCCAGTACCTGGTTGAAGAAACTTTCGTAATGACAGAACAGTTACAATTTTGAACTTCGTCAATGTTGCAAGTGTGTATCTTTATGTTAAAGTTACTTCCTGGTTGAGCTCGGTTTTTAATAGTAAAACAAATATAATTAGTTTTAAGTGCATTAAACGTTAGAAAATTTGATTGAAGCCAACTTGCAATTATAGTAAGACCAGATTCTGTATTTTTACGAATCTCATCCCACGATGCTCCAGTAAAAACTACAGCTGTGTCATCGGCATATGTGAACACACGGGCACCATTAATTTTCAGATTACATAGATCATTGATATAAATTAGAAACAATGTTGGGCCTAAAATACTACCTTGTGGTACGCCGTAAGTGGTGTATGTGTCCTCACTAATAAACTGTCCTACTTTAACTTTTTGTGTACGGTTAAATAAGTAATTCTTAAACAATGTCAAGGTTGTGTCTCTGATGCCGATGTTTTCTAATTTTTGTAAAAGGATGGGGATAGAGATAGCATCAAAGGCCTTTTTAAGGTCTAGAAAAACTGCAAGACATTTTTTACCCTGATCTAAATTGTTAATTATATACGAGCTAAGAGCTAAGATTGCATCTTCAGTGGATTTACCTTGTCTGAATCCATACTGACAGTCAGACAAGATATCGAACTTAGTAAGATAACTTAATAATCTTGTGTTGATAAGCTTTTCCAATATCTTAGAAAGTGAAGGTAGTACTGAAATAGGTCTGTAGTTGCTAACGTCACCTCTATTCCCATTCTTATACACTGGTGTTATAACAGCTTGTTTTAAAGGTTGAGGAAAAACGCCATGCTTAAAACAAATGTTTACAAAGTGACAGATTATAGGAGTAATTTGAGTTACTGCAAGTTTTAAAAAATGCGCTGGAATGTTATCCCATCCAGGAGCACTGTTTGATTTTAGGCTCATGATAACACCATGTACCTCGTAAGGATCTGTATCTAGCAAGACAAAGGATGAAAGCTGTGGTTGTCCAACCAGTGTTATACATTTACTATTGTTATTTCTAGTTAATATTTTTTTGGCAAGATTTTTGCCTACATTGGCAAAGAAGTTATTAACATAATTTACCGAATCTAATGGTGTTGCTTTTGCTTGTAATAAATCTGTATTACTAATTTTTGTTTGATTTAAATGCGCTATTCTTTTAATATTTCTCCAAAGGCTTTTACTGTTATTGAGAGACATCTGCAGGACTTGTCTTTCATAACTCTGTTTTGCTTTTTTTATTATTTTAGTACAAAAGTTACGATATCTCTTATATATAATTTTTTGAATTTCATTGTAAGGATCGGAACGCACCTTTTTTTGCAAATTATTGCGATTTCTAATACAACGCACAATGCCAGGTGTTATCCAAGGTTTTAAGATGCGTTTATTTTTTGGAAGATGCACAATCTTTGTATTTTCTCGTAATGATTTGCTCAATTTATTAACTAACATCTCCATAACTGTATGTGGATTGTCACAAAAAAGTAATTCAGTAAGATTATTTTGTAATAAGCTGTTAAAGGCACTTTTATAACCTGTAATTGTTTTAATCTTTGTGCAATCATTTATTAATTTTAAGTTAGATAGGTTTAGTAGTATCATTGAGTGATCAGTAATTGTTGTAAGTAAGACAGCAATTTGAGCATAGACCTTACTTTGTGTTAGCTTTAGAATGAAGTGATCTAGGCAACTGGTTTCTCTTGTGGGTAAGTAGTGACCGGGTATTAAGCCGTGCATACTTAACATATTTAAATAATTTTCTCTGTTACTACGTTCATATGAATTTTCATTTATTTTAGGTGCAATGTTAACGTTTATGTCGCCAGCTAAAATCATGACTTCTTTTGATTTTATATTTTCTAAATGCAAACTTAACGAATTAATGAATTTATTGGCGTTTGTATTTGAAGGAGAGCGGTATATTCCCAAGATTGTATTGTTGTATACATCTATTTGTAAGCATGAAGCGTGTTCTAATTTAACTTCTTTAACCTTAGCATTTATAGTATTTTTGATATACACTACTACTCCATCACTCTGGTTCAGATGACAGGTTGTAGCAAAATGAGTGTAGTTAGTAATGCATGGAATTGTTTTGTTGAGGCTTAGTCGGCATTCGGTCAAAATCAAAACATCAGGTTTAAATTTTAAATATGATAATGTTAAATTTAGGTCATCTATGTTACTATACACACTTCTTATATTTTGAGATATTATGGTTAAATCATTATTTTTCACAGTAATGTAATTTGAGAGGTCTTCAATGTCGCACTCAATAGCGTTTGCAATTTCAATTTTATCCAATTCTTTCCAGGTAATTAAAGAAGTGTCCATTTCAAAAGTAGACGTATTAGCTGTCGTCTATATGTGTATACATATGAGTAAATACCTAATATATGCATTATAATGTATATATTTATAGATAATAAGATATGTTTGCATCCTAATATGTAAATTGCTTTTCTCGTATACGGTTCTAGATTATTAGAATTTTTCATTTTAAGAGTGAGCTGTATATTAATGATAGTATTATATATGTTCAGTTTTTGTGATAGTGAAAGTGATAGGGTTTTTATAAATGCAAGTGTAAGCTGTGTGTAAGAATGTATAAGTTTTGTGTAATACATATAAGAACTGATGATTTGTGAATTAATTACAATGCTTAGAAAAAACTTACGAACTAAAAGAGATATAGAAAAAAATAAAGTAATTTCATTATTTAGAAAAAATTGCGCGTTCTGTTCTAGTCATGCGGTATGCAATAACTGGTGAACCTGGGCTTCGTTCTTTATGGTTATTATTTGAGATGTCTCATCTTTGCGAACATAAACTTTTCCGTAGGCAGTCCAACAAAATTTGTATTTTTTTGTTTTTACAAGATCTCGAGCTAGGAAGTGTAATCGTGTACTTTTAGCAGTTAAATGATCGGTAATGTATATGGGAGTATCTTCAGCCGTACGAAAGCCAAGGTGTTTTGCACAAAGTTTAGTTTTGTGCCTGTTATTAAAAGATTTTGCCATTTTTAATATGTTACTTTTTAGCAATGTTGACGAAGTCTCTACCACAATGGGAGTATTGCGGATATTTTCTCTTTTACTACGAATACGATATATATCTTTTATATCTGCTTTGTTAAGATTACTCTCAATACTTTTGGATAAGCACATTACCATGTCTATTAAGTCCTCTTTAGATTCATTAACTTTTTTAGGAACGTTTTTCATTTCAAAATTCATCTTACGGCTTCCCATTTGCATATCCTCAATTCTATCCTCCAGTATCGTTATATATTTCCTGTCTTCTTTTATTTGGTTTTCCAAATATTCAATTTTCTTCCTAAACTCCTCATTTTGTGCAGTAAGAAAAGTAATAGAGCTCTCGATGTTTTGGTTTGTTTGTTGTATATTCTTTAATGTAGGTGTAATTTTTTTAAGTTCTTGTTCTTGCGGGACAAGTAGAGTAGCTATCATTTTCTTAATTTCATCCTTGAAGTTATTCAATTCTATAGAAATGTCATCATCCCTACGGCGTTTGCTACGCATCGACACAAATTTGGGTGGCGTGTTCTCTCTTTGTCCCGCTTGGCATAAATCAGCTTCAGAGAAGGATTTATCCATATTTGAGTTTGGTAAAAGACTATAAATCTTGTCTAGTATAAGTAAATTATGAAAGTAAAAGTCACTTAACGTAATGTGTGCGGGCGCCCTTATTTTTGTCGACGATTGTCTTATTAAATCAAATCGCAGTCACAATACGCAAAACGAAATATGTTTCCAGTGAGACGAGTTTAAACTCACACCGATAGGCGAAACACAAAACAAAGGTACCTTTAGTCGGATAATATGATGTGCAATAATTACCAATCAGGTAGAAGAAGGAGGAGCTATTTAATTGGCATACGCACAATAATGAATGAATTAAGTTATACTGTCTCCTTCTTATCTGTTTAGGTACTAGGACTACCGACGTTACTTTGCACATTCATTGAATTACACTGGTACTCTTCACTGTTGTTTTCGTTGTAAATTCGTAAAACAAATAACACTCACGGAAACGGGGTACCAGGGCCGCAGAAGCGTTGAATTATTAGACGTTTTGTTGTACAAGCAAATACGATGTTGCTAACACTCACAGAAACAGGGGTACCAGGGTAGCAGAAGTGTTAAGTTCTTCGACGTTTTTGTCTTGTAAAATTATAATCTCCTATTATTTCAAACTGATTTGCTTGGTAGATTTAACTTTGCTATTTTTAAAATTAAGTTAACACTGACTTAAGTCACGTCTACACCTTGTAGCGGTCCGGAGGGAAGAGGATGATGTCTCCTTATTATAATTATTACTTTAATGAATACTAATCACTCTCTTCCTCACATATGCACAGAAACACACGCACAGACACAAACAAACACACACACACACACACACACACACACACACACACACACACACACACGCACGCACACACACACACACACACGCACGCACGCACGCACGCACGCACGCGCACACACACACACACGCACGCACGCACGCACGCACGTACGCACACACAAATACACTGAAGTAACCTATGTACTTGTAGATGATATTCGATGTATTAGAAAGTAAGCCAGTATTAAATAAACACTCGAATTGAACAAACGTGTTGCTCTTTCATTCCATTATAAATAACATAATTCATGGCGACCCATGCCAAGCGCGCGTGTCCGGGTGCAGGCTAAAGGTGCGGAGTTTGCACATTCCTGTGTGCCTCGGTAGTGAATGTAACTACGTAATAATAATGAATAAGAATTCATAATTTTGTTTATTATGTGACACAATGACATTAGTGATTAAATAAATCGTAGTGACAGCTTTTAATATCTGTCATGCTGTCATTCGATTGCTTATACTACTAGTCTTTTTGCCAGACAAGATCCGTAGATAATATTTGTCTGTCTTAATATTTATGGTAAGACTGCGCTTTTTATATATATATTTTTTTTATTATATTAATTAGTCTTAAGTAAGTTATCTAAATATAAAATTCTTCCGATGCCACTGCCGGCAGGTATGAAAGAAATGTTTTGTTAAGTGCATAATTGTTGGCAATTTTATTTTAATTTTAATATATTTACAGTTTCATAATATTTCATAACATATTATTATTTACTTTGTAGGTATTATATCCAGACTTATATAATATTTATTTGTTATACATTATACAAGTATATATTTAATTTTTATTGATGTTGTTATAGCTTAGTTTATGTTATAGTTTTGATTAGCATGTGTGATATTTTAGAATTTGATGATAGTTATTTTTCTTGCTCTTCTTCTAGCTCATCCGATAAGACCTATAAAAGCGCCTTAAGCGATGATTCCACTCATTTACATGATCAACTAGTAGCCGTATTCTGTAATTATAGTAAAAATCTTAATATAGTCCACATTAACGCTCAAAGCATTCATGCTCATTACGCTGATCTTTTATCAACCTTCGATTCTAAATTTGTTGATGCCATACTTGTTTCTGAAACTTTTCTAAAGCCTGAACTTCCGTCGGTACAGTATTGTCTCCCTGGTTTTCAACTTATACGTAATGACAGGGTCGGCAAAGGTTGTGGTGGAGTGGCAATCTATTTGAGAGCTGACATTCCTTATAAAATAGTTGATCATTCACCCAATATATACACAAATTTTGCTGAACATTTATTTATTGAAATTACTATTAATCATTCTAGGACTTTGCTTGGGGTCTATTATCCCCCCTCTCGCAATATAAATTATTTTTCTTCTTTGGAAGAAAAACTTGTAAATCTAACTCCGCTTTATGATAATACCATTATTTTAGGTGACTTTAACACATGCCTGTTAAAGAACGATTTTCGTAGCAAAAAATTGCTCTCCCTGGTGTCATCTTTTAATTTACATATTCTTCCTCTTTCTGCTACTCACCATTCGCCTAATAATACCCCTTCTCTTTTAGACCTTATTCTTGTTTCTGATGCTGATCGGGTTGCTTCGCATGGACAACTATCTGCGTCTTTCTCTTACCACGATCTTATCTTCCTCTCCTATAAAATTCAACGTCCTAGGCGTAAATCGAAATTCTTATTCCTAAGAAGCTTTAAATCAATTAACCTGGAGCGTTTGAGAGATGATGTAAATAAGATTGACTGGTCTCCTGTTCTAAATTCCGAAGATGTTAATCATAAGGTTTATGCTTTTAATCACCTCATTTTAAAATTATTCGATACACATGCACCACTTAAGCGAGTCAGGGTTAAACACTTTCCAGCCCCCTGGCTTTCAGAGTCTATAAAAGCAGTAATGGCCAAAAGAGATAAAGCTAAGAGGCGTTATAAGAAGCACCCTACTAATGAAAATTTATTCACATATAAAAAACTGCGTAATCGCTGTAGTAAGATGTGTCGTGATGCTAAGAGGAGACATATTTATGATGAGGTTGAAAATTCTCATTCCGCTCAGATGTGGAAATTTTTTAGAACCCTGGGTATGGGCAAATCATATATTGATTCTAATATCTCGTTTGATTTGACTGCACTCAACCGGCACTTTTCTGAGCCTCCGATTTCTATTGATGACTCTATTAAGTCTACTACACTTAATCTTCTCTCCCATATTCCTAAACCGTTGTGTTCTCCTTTTAATTTCAGTAAAGTTACTGATGGTGACATAAAAAAATGCCTTTTATCTATTTCCACTAAAGCTATTGGCTATGACAATCTTTGTATACAAATGATTAAACCTATCACTAATGAACTTGTCCCTATTATCACTCACATTATCTCTTCTTCGCTTGAGACGAGCTCCTTTCCGACTTGCTGGAAAAAAGCATTCGTCATTCCCCTTCCAAAAACTTCTAATCCTACATCTTTATCCCAATTCCGCCCTATTTCCATTCTTCCGATCTTATCTAAACTACTAGAAAATATAGTTCAGAGGCAACTATCTCAATTCCTAACTGTTCACAGCCTGCTGAGTCCTTTTCAATCTGGTTTTCGTCCAGGCCATAGCACAGTCAGCGCTCTGATTAAAGTGTCTGATGATATTCGCTGGGCCATGGACAAAAGACTTCTCACTGTTCTAACATTATTGGATTTCAGCAGTGCATTTAATTCCGTTGATTATGATATACTTCTTGGTATTCTTGCGTCCTTAAACATTTCACCATCAGTAATCTCTTGGTTTAATTCTTACCTTTGGGGTCGCTCGCAGTGTGTCCGCCATGAGGAGGATTTCTCCGAGTGGTGTGATCTTACGGCGGGTGTTCCTCAGGGTGGTGTTCTTTCCCCACTTCTCTTCTCTATTTTTATCAATGCTCTCACTACTGTTCTCTCCTCTCATTATCATCTCTATGCTGATGACTTGCAATTATACCGTCATTTCAAAGTCCAAGATATAGATGAGGCTATTAATAAGCTGAATGCTGACTTAAGTAGCATAAACAGTTGGGCAAAATCGTTTGGTCTTCTTGTTAACCCTGCTAAATCTCAAGTAATGATTATCGGCAGCTCATATATGCTTAATTTATTAGATCGTTCGAAGATCCCTGCAGTAACGTATGATAATACTCAAATTCCATAAACAGAGACCGCTAAGAACTTAGGTGTTATTTTTGATAATAATTTGTCTTGGGTCGCTCACATTAATATGATTAGCAGAAAAGTGAACTACTCTTTTCAATCTCTCAAGCGTCTCCAGATGTTTTTACCGTTAAAAACTAAGATAACCTTAGCTCAAGCACTTCTGCTTCCTCTCATTGACTACGCTGATGTTAGTTTTTTGGATGCTTCAGAGGAGCTGTTGAACAAACTGGAACGTGTTCAAAATTTGTGTATACGTTTTATTTTCGGTCTTCGCAAGTTTGATCATGTTTCAGAGTACAGGGCTCAATTAAAATGGCTTCCTATCCGTAGACGTCGAGACTTACATGTGTTATCATTTCTATACTTTCTACTATTTAATCCTCTTGCACCTCCATATCTCCGCGAGCGTTTTGAGTATCTTGTACCTCGTGAAACTCAGTGCCGGACCACTAAACAACTACTTCTCAAAACTGCTTTTCATTTCACAAGCCGATGTGGTGGATCCTTTACTGTAAGGGCGGTCAAGCTATGGAACTCACTTCCACATGACATACGTGCTAGCTCTTCTTTTGATATATTTCGGAGCAGAGTAAAGAAATATTATCTATCAACTTAGAATTATAAATATTTACATATTTTATGTATTTATATGTATAATTGTATATATATGTATGTGTGTGTATGTGTATATGTATATATATATATATATATATATATATATATATATATATATACATATATATATATATATATATATATATATATATATATATATATATATGTGTGTGTATATGTATATATATGTATATGTTTATTATCTTTATTGGTATATATGTATGTAAATTAATAGAAATAAGAATAAAAGAAATAAGAAAATAAATTATACTTATATGTTATACACTTATTTGTTAATTGTTGACTGTAACTTATAGCCAATTTCTATTAAGTAGCGTTATGTTAATTATTAAGTACGCACGCTGCTACCTACTTGCTTTATATATAAAACTATTTCTCTTTACCAATAGGTTTGCTGGAAGAGAACTCTTATTAGGGTTAAGCTCGCCTTTGTACATTCATTTAAATATTTAATAATTGTTACCAACTTATTGTGTGTACAATAAAGAATAAAGAATAAAGAAGAAGAATATAATTATTAACTTTGTTACTGTGTATGCGCGTGTTCATGCCAAAAAACAAAATGGAGAGTAGTAATTCGAGAAATAAAGAACATGAACCGACGATTGCCCAAACTGGAGGAACCAATACTGTGGAAATAGAAGAAAAGGATTATCATATAAAGATTAACAATATATTGATCACAATATTTTTAATTTTGGCATCAATCGTCCTGGTTGTTATCATATTTTTGAAGCTGAAAGAAAAATATAAGAAATGGGTTAAAAAAAATTATTGCGGAATTTTTAAGAAGAATGCGCACTAGACTGTCTAACAGACGTGAACCGCGTAATGAAGAAGATGTATAAATTTGTGTTATCTTACTTTCTCCGAGTGCCTCTACATCGTATATCTACGTAACCGGCCTACCTCTGTACTGAACCCTGGACATAAGTGAGCGATCTTTGACTTCTCCGAGTGCCTTTCCGTTTAGTTTTTACGAGAGTGAGTCAAACCCTTTTTTTTACGTGACAATTATAGTGACATTGGTAATTTTATACACTTCTTTACGAAAATTATGTTAAATTTAGGTAGCATGTTTAATTTTGTTTCTCTATAACATTCAAAATAGTTGTTGTTATGTATTAATTCTAAGAATTCCGACCGCTGCGATCGGTCGAGATGCAATTCAGCATTTTGTAATCGGTACACTGTATGACTGTGCTTCGTTTTAGAATAAAATTAAAATCAATTTCAATAAAATTAAAAGAATTAAGTGAATTAGTGTGAATATGTGTGAGTTTAATTATTAGTGATTTTAGTTTTAATTTGTGTAAAATAAATTAAAGGTTTAATTTAGGTAATTTTATCGGCAATTTTTATTGTCACGAACCTCAAGCTCGTAACAATTGGTGTCAGAAGTGGGATAAAATCATGCCGATTTTACCTAAGGAGGAAACGGAGGGTGTCCGTACCCGAAGTTAACGCCAGCAGGAGACGGACCAAAGAAGATTTGGAGGTGCAACGCCGCAGACGTCGGAGGGCCAGCCACCGGCTGCAGGCCCGTCTGTAGCCCCTACATCTGCAGCACCTGACTTAGGTGCTCTGATGGTGATGCTGCAGGAGCAGGCTCGCCGACAGGAGGAACAGGTTCGTCGGTTGGAAGAGCAGCTGCGGGGCGGATAAGAGGAACAGGTCCGTCGTTTGGAAGAGCAGCTGCGGGGCGGACAAGAAGAAGAGGTCCGTCGTTTGGAAGATCAACTGCGGGGCGGACAAGAGGAACAGGCCCGTCGGTTGGAAGAGCAAATGCTCCTCATGAAGGATCTTCACGCTACCTTCGGGAAGGAGGTGAAGGATAAGGTTGCTCAATATGACAACCGATTGTCGGAAGCTGAAACCCGAATCGACCAAGTAAACAATCGGGTTGACAACGTATTGGCTGACATGAAGAAATCACTGGACGAACTCAAACTTGGAGATGGAGCTACAGCTCCCGTAGTAGCTACAACACCTTCGCTACGTGGGTTCAAGGTGCCACCGTTCGACGGTACCTCTTCCTGGTCAGCCTACAAAATCCAGTTCGAAGCTGTTATGAAGGCGAACGGCTGGAATAAAAATCAGGCCATGACTGCTCTCACACTAGGCCTGCGTGACCAGGCCTTAACAGTTCTGGAAGCTCTCGGTGAGGAAGTGACTTATGAGCAACTCCTTGAGGCATTGGAGGTGAGGTATGGCGACGCTCACCTGGAACACGTCTTTCGTGCGCAGCTTAAAGATCGTGTGCAGCGCATCAACGAAAACCTGCAGCAGTGGGCTCTAGAAGTGGAGAAGCTGGTGCGAAAAGCATACCGGTCTGTACCTGCGCTCATTGAAGGGAACCTGGTGCAGACATTCATCGACGGCATCCGCGACCTGGAAGTCAGAGCTGCTGTGAGGCTCGGGCACCACGAGACGCTTAAGGACGCCTTGGCCCATGCACTGGAAGTGGAAGCCGTGCGGCAGGATCATCGTTCCCATCGCGTCAGGGAGGTTGCAGCAGCTGCAGTTCGCGACCGCAACAAAGGATACAGCCCAAAGTGCTATGGCTGTGGGGAAAAGGGCCACCTTCGATCCAGCTGCCCTAAGCGAACCGCAGAAAGGGAAAGTGAACGATATCAGGAGGGTAGTGCAGCTAACGGCACTGCCTGGCGGCGACAGGATCATCGTTCACCTCACGCTAGGGAGGTTGCAGCAGTTACGGTTCGCGACTACAATAAAGGATACAGCCATAGGTGCTATGGCTGTGGGGAAAGGGGCCATCTTCGGTCCAGCTGCCCTAAGCACACCCTAGGAAGGGAAGGTGAACGGTCTCAGAAAGGAAGTGCGGCTAACAGCACCGCCCAGCAGCAGTAGGAATACGACTTTGAGATCGAACATCGCAGCGAGAAATCTCATGGCAACGCAGATGCATTGTCAAGAAGACCTTGTCCTGAAGATGGCAACCATTGTAGTAGGCAAGGTAAGGAAGTAGTATCCGTGAGGATGCTCAGGACAGACCACCACAGCAACGGGTGGAAGGACAGCCTACGACGTGCACAGCAGGAAGATCCAGACATCAAGCCGATTCTGGGATGGATGAAGGCCCGTGCTACCAAGCCTAAGTGGAGGGACGTCTCAGCGATGAGTTCAACCACGAAAAGCTATTGGGCCCAATGGGGCAGCTTGCTGATTCAGGATGGAGTCCTGTGCCGTAAATGGGACAATGGTCGAGGAGACAGCTGTCGTCTGCAAATGGTTGTCCCTAAAGCTAAAGTGCCGAATGTTCTACAACGGTGCCATAATGGACGTTCAAGAGTCCATCTGGGAGTTGAACGAACTCTACTGAAGGTCCGAGAACAGTTTTACTGGGTCCATTATCGTGACGATGTCGAGGATTGGTGTCGTACATGTACAAGTTGTGCGGCTGTGAGGGGACCTCAGGCACGGAGTAGAGGAGCATCGAAATTTTACAATGTTGGTGCACCATGGGATAGGACATCCCTCAACGATGTAACCTACCGGATACAGAAAGGCGCAAGAGGGACTCCTAAGATCGTCCATGTGGATCGCTTGGCGCGTTATTATGGGGCCGATAATGCTCGGGACGAGCATATCTTAGGAGGGGGCAGTGTTACGCGCTCCAGTCGACGACACACTAGCGCCATCTAGTGTCAGGAACGAGAGCGAGGGGAGCGTTGCAGTTTATGACATCACAAATCTTTCGACCGACAGCGCCACCCGAAGTCTAAGTTTCTAGAAAATCTATACTCGAACTCTCGGTACCTTGCGCATGTTTACTTGAACATTCCGGATATTTTGCTAATTTAAATAAATAGGTGGCGCAAGATGCGATCGAGGCAGAGTTGAACTCAGCGACACAAGCGAAGCTTCGGAGCGGAATTAAGTGAATTAGTGTGTTTAATTATTAGTGTTTTTAGTTTTAATTTGTGTAAAGTAAATTAAAGTGTTAATTTAGGTAATTTTATCGGCAATTTTTGTTGTCACGAACCTCAAGCTCGTAACAGTACGATTATAGCTGCTAGAAATTACACATCGCTAAAAGAAGCCATTCAAGCGGCCAAGGATGAATCCACTCCATCGTCATCTACTCAGGTAGAGTTAATGAAAATTTCGTCTTTTCCTAGAGGTCGAGGTAGATACAATAATCGCTCTTTCCAGACAAATTACCACAACAATTACAACAACAGAGGTACTAACTTCCAAAATAATAATAACAATTTTAATAGATATCAAGGTAATAGATTCCAATATACGCCGCGAGGTAGAGGACAAAACATGTTCTACAACAACAGAAAGGGATACAACAACATGAAAGGTAATTTTAACAATAGAATATTAGCGTTAAAAAATGATAGGCCAGTACGACCTGCTGATAACATAAAACACCCAGCTGATGAGAAAGAGAGAGTAACCAGTTTTTTCGGACTTAATAACTTAGTTTTTGCTTGTAGAAGTAACACTAAATTCGTAAATTTTTATGTTAAGAATAGGAAGATTATACTACTGGTAGATACCGGTGCATCTATTTCAGTAATTAAGGAAAAACAAATTCCAAGTCGAGTAAAATATTTTGCAATAATTCAATAATAAATGGAATCGGAGGAAAAATTGAAGCTTCGAGTTATGTTATTTTAGACATTTACAGTTCTAAATATGATAAATTTACGAGCAAGTTTTATAGTTTCAAGAATTTACCTATCTCCGTTGATGGAATATTAGGATTAGATTTTATGACTAGATATAAGGCTAAAATAGATTTAGAAAATAGTTTACTGACGCTGCAAATTGATGGTAAGCATTGTATTTTACCGATTTTCGATAAACCTGATTATAGCAACTCGTTAGTACTTGCAGCTCGAAGTGAGTCTATACATTATGTGTATTTGAATAAGGAAGTGGAAGAGGATTGTTTTGTGTGCGCGAGAGAGATAGATAAGGATGTATTTTTGGCAGGAACTATTATTATTATACAACCGAAAAATAAACGCGTTCCAATTAAGATTTTAAATACTAGAGATGAGGAAATAAGATTAAAACATTTTACTTTAGATGTGGAACCTTTGAGAGAGTATAAATAATATTTTTAAATTTAGTCAATGTAAAAGTAGCTCCAATAGGGCTAAATCTTTGTTACCTTTATTAGAACTTAACCATTTAAACAATGAAGAGAAAGAATCTATTGAAAGCATTTGTTCTAAATATTCTGATATTTTCTTCTTACCAGGTGACAAATTAGAAACGACTACTATTTGCGAACATACCATTACATTAAAAAATAAAACTAATTAAATATATACAAAACAATATAGATTACCACATGCATTAAAAACTGAAGTAAGTAAAGAATTATTAAAGATGCTCAATGACGACATTATCGAGGAATCTTCTAGCGAATGGTCAAGCCCTATACTATTAGTACCTAAAAAGTCTGAAAGCTCACAGAAATGGCGTTTAGTAATCGATTGCCGTAAATTAAATGAAAACATTGTAGACGATAAATTTCCGTTACCCAACATAACAAACATCTTAGACTCACTATCTGGTTCAATTTACTTTACTCATCTAGATTTACAACAAGGATACTACCAAGTAAAATTAGCACCTGAAAGCAGAAAATACACAGCTTGTTCAACTAGTACAGGACATTACCAATTAAAACGTTTACCGATGGGTCTTAAAACTTCCTGTAGTGCTTTCAGTAGGGTCATGTCAATTCGCAATAGCAATATCAGGACTAGCGTTTGAGAAGTGTTTCATTTATTTAGATGACCTTATTACATTTGGAAGGTCTTTAGCCACTCATAACCAAAATTTGATAGACGTTTTTGAAAGATTGAGGAAGATAAATTTAAAACTAAATCCCGCTAAGTGTCAATTTCTAGATAATAAAATTTTATATCTTGGTCATGTAGTAACCGCTGATGGTATAGCACCTCACCCAGAAAAAACTAAAGTTCTAGATAAGTTTCCAGTTCCTCAGAATGCCGATGAAGAAAGACGCTTTGTTGCTTTTTGCAATTACTATAGAAAATTTGTACCTTCATTTGCTACCATAACAATGCCTTTAAATAATTTACTAAAAAGGGATGTACCTTTCATTTGGAATTCAGATTGCCAAAATGCATTTAATTTCTTAAAAAACGCTTTAATTTCTCCACCAATATTAGAATACCCAGACTTTGGTGAGTCTAATGAATTTGTATTGCAAACAGACGCCTCAGACTTGGCTGTAGGAGCTGTGCTGTGTAATAAAAATAGAAAACCTATAGCTTATGCTGGTAGACCATTAAATGAAGCTGAAAAGAACTATCCCGTAATAGAAAAAGAATTAACAGCAATAGTATGGGCAGTTAAATATTTTAGACCCTATCTATTTGGCAGAACTTTTACTATCATGACCGACCACAAACCTTTGATTTATTTATTTGGAATGAAGGATCCATCTAGTAGGTTAATTAAATATCGTTTAATTCTTGAAGAGTACGATTTTAAGATTGTGTATGTGAAGGGTAAGAACAATGTAATCGCAGATGCATTATCCAGAGTGTGTATAACATCAAGTGAACTGAAATGTATGAATGACGAGGTTTTGGCAGTTGTAACGAGACAACAAAAGAAAAAGATGGAGCAGAATAGTGCAGTAGAACAGACTGCTCTTAATAAATGCCCTGATGAGTGGCCTGATCAACCACGCGTCGTGGAACGATTAAAACAGCCATGTGATTCCGTAGAATTGAGGTTGACTGACAGGGAAGTAATAGGAAAATTTAAGAGAGGAAATAATAAAGTGATAGAAGAAGAATATTTTATGTATGTACTAAATAAAATATTATTGTGTGTTAATTTTTGTTTTAAGTTGCATTTCTCGCGAGCCGAATTTGGAATTAAACTTAAAGAGTTTTGCAAAAAATAAAAGTGAAAGAATTACGCACAGTAAAAGATGGAAAGAATACTGAGTTTATAAAAGGAATATGTAGTGAAGTTAAATCGTTGAGTGAATGGTCCAGACCCCGAATATGTGTACTGATAGGAATAGATAGAATTTATGATGAAAACGAGAAACAATTTATTTTAAATGCCTATCATTTATTACCCACTAGTGGACGTGCTGGAATAACTAGAATGACGAATAATATTAGGAGAAAATACTATTGGCCAGGACTAGTTTCGGATATTCGTAAATATATAAGTAAATGCGCATTATGTCAGAAAATGGAACAAGGTAAGTATACCAAACAACCTGTGACTTTAACCTCCACTGCGTCAACTACGTTCGAGAAAGTTTTCCTCGATTTAGTTGGACCATTGGATAAGGATGAGAATGGAAATTGTTATATTTTAACTCTCCAGTGCGAGTTAACAAAATATATAGAGGCGTATCCATTGCCTAATAAAGAAGCTGTTACAGTTGCAGAAGCTTTTGTAAGTAACTTTATTTTAAGATTCGGTATTCCGAAATGTATAGCTACATATAGGGGGACAGAATTCATGTCTCGGGTTATGGAACAGGTATGTAAGTTATTAGAAATCGATAAGTTATCGTCAACTGCATACTACCACCAATCAATCAGTTCTCGTGAGATAGCTCATAAACATTTAGGTGCGTTTCTAAGAACTTATTGTACTAATTCGAATTTTTCATGCTTCCATTGGGTTCCATTTTGGTGTTTTAGTTATAATAATTGTGTAAACACTCAAACTAAGTATACTCCTTTTGAACCTGTTTTTGGTATACAATGCCGTTTGCCAAATGATTTGAATTATGATGTTGAACCACTTTATAATCCTGATAATTATTGTTTACATTTAAAATATAAATTGCAAGTAGCCTTAAGGGATGCTAGAAATAATTTGATAACTTGTAAGGAAAAAAGGAAAGATAAATATGATAAATCATGTAATCCTGTATTTTATAATAAGAATGATCTTGTTTTACTTAAAAATGAATGCGCTCGTAAATTAGATTGTGTTTTTGATGGACCTTATAAAGTTGTAGAAGATTTAGGAGTAAATATGAAAATTGATATAAATGGTAAAATTGACATTGTTCATAAGAATAGGACTAAGCCATTTAGTAGTTAATAATATTTTTTTTTCTCGTTTTTTTCCTTTGCCCCCAAAGGAGAACTCACCTTGTTGTAAAAACATTTTTTAACAATTTGCCTCTCGTTTCTTCTGTTTATCAATCGATCTCGCCCGCAGGTTCGAAGATATATATATATACATATATATATATATATATATATATATATATATATATATATATATATATATATATATATATATATATATATTAAGGAAAATTATGAATAATGATGCTGGGGACAATACAACTATCAAGTTGATAAGTTTTAATTGTAAATCTTTTAAAAGATCTGCAGACTTTATAAAGTCTTTGAGTGAAAGGGCGGATACAATTGCGCTTCAGGAGACATGGCTTCTGCCCCATGAGATTCCTGACTTGGGTCAAGTAAATAAGGATTTTTGTTTTTTCGGGAAATCCTCGGTTAATACAAGCAAAGGATTATTGCGAGGAGGACCTTATTGCGGTGTCAGCTTACTATGGAAAAACAACGTGTTTGACTCTGTAACTATAGTTCCGTGTATGAGTGAGCGTATTGTTGCTATTAAAGTATGCGTTTCGGATCGGTTCATGTTATTTTTTAATGTGTATATGCCTACGGACGAACTAGATAATCTCGTACAATTGGTTGAGTGTTTAAGTGAAATATCTGCAATAGTAGATAATGAGAATATTGAAACTATGTATGTGTAAGGAGACTTTAATGCGCACCCAGGTACATTGCTTGGAAAGGAAATGTTAAAATTTTGTTTAGAATAAAATTGGTTGTCAGCTGATATTATGAAGTTAGGAATTGACTCGCGTTCTTATACCTTTATGAGTGATACGCATGGTAGCTGTAGCTGACTTGACTACTGTTTAACAACTCAGGCTGCATGTAAATCTGTAGTTACAATTAAAATTCATAATGACGTTTATTGGTCAGACCATTTCTCATTAGAGGTGCAGTGTGATCTTACAGTGGTTAGGCGTAGTTCACTGTCGGTTCAGGAATTTATAATCAATAAAGTAAAATGGGGTGAGCGTAATTTAAACCAAATTGACATATGTAGCAAATATTGTAACAACAAATTAAGAGAAATCGATTTCCCGTATAAAACAAGTCAGTGTTGTGATAATCTGTTTGATGTTTTAGCACATCGATCTGTAATATATAAATTATATATGTGCATTGTTAATACTTTGTGTGAGGCCTCTAAGTACAGTTACGACAGTGATCGCGAGCGGGAGATAGTCAAAAGGCGTGGTCGACCTATACTAGGGTGGAACTGCCACGTGCGCGATGCTCACCGGGATGCTCGACAAAAATTCCTAAATTGGATTTAGCATGGGAAACCGCGTGGTGGGTATATTTATAATGATATGATGGAATCTAAAAGAATATTTAAACGAAAACTTAAGTTTTGTCAAAATAATCAATACCAGATCAAGATGAATAAACTAGCGTATCAACATAGGAATAAAGATTTTCGTGGGTTTTGGAAGCATACTAAGCAGTTGAGTCCTAAAGCAGGTACCCCGGTGAGCGTTGGGGGTGTAAATGAACCGGCGAAGATAGCCAATCTTTTTAAGAGTCAGTTCCGGGTTCAGCCTTCTTTACAGTCACATGTTAAAGTCGATGCTGAGGTTCATCACCGCACTGGTGCATCAACTCATGTGCCTGATCGCATCACCGCCAGGGAAATCGCTGTTTTGATAAATGGCATGACTGGAGGAAAGTCACCTGGTCACGATTGCCTTAGCATCGAGCACTTTCAGTTCGCTGGTCCGCACTTACCTAGACTACTGGCGCTCTTTTTCACCCTATTTGTGAGTCACTCGTATTTGCCGGAAGAGTTGATGAGAACGGTCGTAGTTACGATTTTGAAAAACAAAACTGGAGATATTTCAGATATGTGTAACTATCGGCCCATTTCATTAGCGACAACTGCAGCTAAGATACTTGACAGTATGCTTGAGAGACAGTTAAAAGTACATATTAGGTTAAACGATGCACAATTTGGTTTTAGACCAAATCTATCAACTGAGTGTGCAATACTGTCGCTTAAGCACACTGTGGGGTATTACACTGTAAGGAATTGCCGGTGTACACAGCCTTCCTGGATCTTTCAAAGGCTTTCGACCTTGTCACGTATGACATTATGTGGGATAAATTGCGAAAGGCTGGTCGTATCGTATTGGTACGATCATCAAATTAATCAGGTAAGGTGGTCTAGTGCACTGTCGTACGAGTACAGATTGGAATGCGGTGTGAGACAAGGGGGATTAACCGCACCTACGCTTTTTAATTTATATATAAATGAACTGATTGATAGACTCGGGAGAACACGTGTCGGCTGCTCTATTGATGGACTCTGCATGAACAACATCAGTTACGCAGACGACATGGTGCTTCTGAGCCCGTCAGTTTGTGCTCTCAGACGGCTTTTGTTCATATGTGAGGTTTATGCAGAAGCCCACGGTCTAAAATATAATGTTGCAAAGAGTGAGCTCATGGTGTTTAAGGTGGGTACGAAGAAACCGAATTTCGTACCACCTGTAACTTTAGGGGGTGTTGCACTTAAACGAGTAACTAAATTTAAGTACCTAAGCCATGTTGTTACCGAAGATTTAAAAGATGATAAAGACATTGAAAGAGAAAAAAGAGCGCTGGCCATCCGCTGCAATATGCTGGCCCATCGGTTCTCACGCTGTACAGCCGAGGTAAAAGTTATTTTATTTAAGGCCTATTGTCAATCCCTCTATACGTGTGCCTTATGGGGCAGATATACGCGGCGGGATTGCAACACCCTACGTACACAATATTATAACGCTTTTAGATTGTTGCTGGGGCTCCCACGTTACTGTAGTGCGTCAGGTATGTTTGTTGACGCCCACGTAGACAATTTTTCAACACTTATTCGCAAAAGAACTGCATCACTGATGCACAGGGTTCGTGGAAGCGCCAACAGCATTCTTAACGTAATTAGTGAGAAACCCGAGTGTACTTTTTTGAGGCACTGGGTTCATGTCCATGTACCCATTACCTCGGACAGGCACCTCAGGTATATGAACTAATTTATTACCTAATTTTACTTACATATATTTAAGACTTTTTATTTGTATTTTTAACAAAAAGTATTGTATTATATGATTATGGTAAGTTTTGTTGGTGGTTTTGTTAATATATATATATATATATATATATATATATATATATATATATATATATATATATATATATATATATATATATCGGATATGATGTATGTGTAACGGTGAAATAGATTTATGTTATTTTATTGTTATTAAATTATTATTTTATTTTCGATATTATTATTTGTTTTTGAAAGAGAAGAAAGCAAAACGGTATGTGAAATAAGAATAGAAGGAGAGTTAATTGAGCAAGTGGATGAGTTTGTGTATTTGGGATGTGTATTTAGCAGGGATGGTAGATATGATAGGGAAATAGAACGACGAGTAAATGCAGGGAATAGAGTGAATGGGGCACTACACTCTATTATGAAGAACCAGAATGTGTCAAAACAGGCACGTATGGTAATTCATAATGCTGTGTTAGTCCCTACTTTAATGTATGGTAGTGAAAGCTGGGTGTGGCAGAAGAAGCACGAAAGTAGAACAAATGCTGTAGAAATGCGGTCTTTCAGGAATATGCTAGGGTTTAATCTGAATGACAGGGTGAGAAATTGCGTGATAAGAGATAAATGTGGTATGCAAGATGATGTTGTGACCAGGAATAAGAAAGGAATGCTTCGGTGGTTTGGTCACGTAGAAAGAATGAATGAGGAAAGAGTATGGCAGATGTGAACGGCCGAGTCGGAAAGGGACGCCCTAGAAAAAAGTTTATCGACCAAATTGGCGATATTTTGAAAATGGGCCACGTTAGAAGTACCCTTAACCGACGAGCATGTATGCGTATATATATGGATGTAAAGGAGGCGAAAGAGGTATGTCAGAATCGTGCCAAATGGAAGTCCGTAGTTTCTGCCTACCCCTCTGGGTAACAGGCGTGAGTGTTTTATGTTATGTTTATGTTATATTATTATAAATACTTACGCATTTGATATAATTAATATTAGTAATGATTTATAATTTTAGTATTAGAATAGATGTTAATGTATGTTATTTTACCCTATGACCCTTGTTGATTGAAATAAATTAATAAATAAAAAACATATATATATATATATATATATATATATATATATGCGCTATTTTGTACGATAATAATTTGTTGCCATCTTGTAGGAACTCTCGGAATTTTTGATCAAAAAAATGCGACAAGTAGTTTTGACAGTACTCTCTTGATATCAACCTAACACTACCCAAAGAATTCTAAAGCGAACGAAACACGAGAAAATCTGAGGATGCAAGGTCAGGCCCTATATGATGGATGCATAAACACTTCCGAAATAAGCTCTCTCAATGTTTGCTAAGTGACCAAAGATGTGGGTGGTCTAACATTATCATTATAAAAGACTACTCCTTTTCTGTTGATTACTTCCGGTTGTTATTCTCAATTTTTTACTTGAGTTTCATCACTTGCTGGCAGTAGAGCTCCGAATCAATGGTTTTGCTCGGCGGTAAAAGCTCATAATAAACGATGCCCTTCCAATCTTACCACATACACGGCATCAACTTGTTGTGTGTTCATCCGGGTTTCACTACAGTTTGTGTTCACCTATTCATTAGGTTTCTTTCAGTGAGCTCGTGTGGTACCCAAATATGGAGCTTTCTTGTTTAGCTAAACTTTTTCAAATGGATTAAAACTGTTTTGTGGTCAATCCTCAATTTCTCGGCTATGTCGTTACTACTAATATGCCGATCGTGCTCCACTTTTTCAGAAATGGCTTCAACTTTATCAACCAACTTTATGCTACTCTTACTGACATTGCATTAGGTCTTTAAACGTCACAAATTTATGTCGCGGCTTTTGTCGTTATTTTCCCTTTCTTGGTATAAAACTTCACAATGTGTTGAATGTCTTCGTTAAATTCACTCATTTTGGCGGACAGAAAAACAATTGAAAAATGGCGGGAGTCTTTTCCACTTTTTATTTTTATTTTGCTTAATTTCATATATTATGAATTGATATTAAAACCAGCCAGATACAAACAATGCAACCAAAGAGATTATTTTACAATGTTTTACAAACAGAATACGAAAAACTTTATCCCCGACCTATTACTATTATATCTATATTTTTCAAGTTTGATACTGGCTACAATTCTAAATATTTTGAGTATGGATTTTTCTGAGATGGCTGATGCTATATGTAGCAGTACGTATTGTAATAGTATCTGGTAGTTGATAAAGTTTTCTAGATTTTTCAAAGCGTGATTTTTTTTGAATTATTCTCCTTCTATAAAAAAAGTTTTAAGAATTAAATCCTTAAAAATATGCAAAGAATACACAAAGGCTAAAAAATATTCTTCAGTTATCTTCATCACTTAAATTATTGAAGCATAGCTTACGGCTAATATGAATAAACATATTTCATACCACAACATGACACGTCCCTCTACTTTATGATTCCGTACGGAGTCCCTCATTCTACGTGAGCGAATGTTATGCACTCACCTGCTTAGCTTACCTTTGATAATGATCCGTTAGTATTGAGATTATCTAAAAAACTGTATGTGCCATTTTACCATGTCGAGTACGTTGTAAATCTATAAGATGTTTAAACCACAGTTTATAACGTTGTCGATAAATAATGCACTACTACAACTACTACTGCTACTTCTACTACGGCTCTTCATAACTCCACTGCTGAACGTAGGCCTCCCCCATAGACTGCCTCAAAGTACGGATTTCAGCCACCCGCATCCATTGACTGCCTGCATGTTTATACCGGTAGTTACTTCATGGAGTGGAGGTCACACAACACTACGCATGTTCTCTTTGTTTCTCATTGGTGGTCGATTTTTTTGCCATTTAAGCCTACTAATCCGATGGGTTTTGTCATTAACAGTAGGGCCTCGGTAATGCGGACTCCCGCTTGTTCGGTGATCGCTGTAATCCGGCCGGGCAATGGGCTTCGGGGGAGGCCGGCGGGTGTAGGGGCGGGCTGCCATGAGTTAATCGGTCTTCTTCTGTTTATCAGGCGTCGCCAGTCTTTTGTTTATCGCCTTTCGTGTAATACAAACAGTGTCAATTTAGCGCGTTCAATTCGCTAACATCATGGCGCCGCTACGTAAACATTCAACATTAACAATAAAAGACAAATCGCAGATTATTGAAATGTTAGGTAAAGGTGAAAGCTACCCTGTCATTGCTCGGAAGTTTGATATAGGCAGGTAGACTGTAGGCGACATAAAGAAAAACTAAGACAAAATCTTGAAGTTTGTTAGCCTAACAGAACGTGCTCCCGGTGAATTGAAGAATAATTAATATCTTATTTTAACTTACTGTTTTTCTTACACGGTTGTAATTTTAAACATGTACATTTTTGTCTATATGCTTTAATTTGAAAATTTATTTAAGAAACTAAGGTTAAAATGTGTTTTATTACCACTAAATGTGGCATACTATAATCCGGATGCCTCAATAATCCAGGAAGGGTCATCATGTCTTTGCCTCTCCGCATTAACGAGGACCTTACTGTACTTTTGTTCTTCTGCGGATTTTCTTTTGTGGACTTTAGTACTGGTATTTTATTAAAAAATATGGATTTAAATTAATAATACCTTAATAACTATGTTAATCTTTTTTAATTATATAAATATCACAAATTATACATTGCATTCTTTAGCACATCTTAGTTTTTATATTACATCTGTATTTTTATCCTATAATATAGAATAGAATAAGAATAAGAATAAAATATTTATTTAATTTAATATACATCATATCATATTTAATTACATGTGTGATATACATCACATGTAATTCTTATTGAAATTCATTTTTTACTTTGTTGTTACTTTTTGAACACTAATAGTTAAGGCAAACAATATTCAGTATACCCAAAAATTTATTATAGCATTTACAATAATAGCCACCGCTCGTGTGATAATGAGCACTGTTGACATTATCACTCTCTTGAGAGCACTCCAAGCGATGCACGAGCGAGATAAACTAATTGATGATCGCGGTAATAACATCGCACTCCGATATTTACTTTTTGAACTAATATACTAAGTAAGGAGTATAGTTACTTTTAATTAACATGATTTTATCGCGCGCTTGTAGACTTGACATGTATTTTTTTTTATTTTATAGGGTAAGGGTGACAAGCGAGCAAACAGCCCACCTGACGGTAAGTGGATGCTGAGGCTCATACACATATACATCTATCATCGACTTAGATATTACGATAATTGCAAGTAATGTTTTTTTTTCCATTTTTACATTTCTGTCTGAATAAAGCCTAGCCTTTGAGAAGCGAGAACTTTACATCTTTCATATATATAAGCGTGGGCCCTGGGCGTGCGCGCGCGTGCGTGCGCGCGCGTGTGTGTGTGTGTGTGTGTGTGTGTGTGTGTGTGTGTGTGTGTGTGTGTGTGTGTGTTACGAGATATATTTGCCGACTGTGACCGATTTTATTATTTTTTTATAGAATAAATTCTATAGGTATATAATTTTAAAATGATCACCGAAAGTTGGAAATATAGAGAAATACTATTGTACAAAAATATTGGTTTAGGTGTTTTTTCCAACCCGCTCGCCAAGAGTGGCAACTACGGCAAATATCCCCCATGAGTAACGACGCAAACAAACGGCCCCCAGTCCCCAGCGGCTCCGCTATTCCTGGCTACGGTGGCGACCATGGTAACGGCGGGGCAAGCGGTGCTAAGAATCTCTGGTGGAGGTTCAGTTGCCACCTACGACGACTCAACCTGGCAACATATTTTTTTTTTATATTTATTTATTTTTGCCATTACGTTACATTACGTAACATTGGTACGTCAAAATTACAATTACAATTATATAGATACACTAATATAGTTAAAATTACAAATTATACAATTACAATAATATAATTAAGATACATCTCATTTACAGTACATTATTTTATGTGTCAAACAAGTCAAAATTACAATTATAATTATATAGATACACTAATATAGTTAAAATTACAAATTATACAATTACAATAATATAATTAAGATAATTAAGATACATCTCATTTACAGTACATTATTTTATGTGTCAAACAAGTCAAAAAATGAACATTGCATATATTCTTCTATGTTGTAAAAAGCGTGATTTAAAAAGAATGTTTTTATCACTTGTCGGAACGCATTTAGCGGAAGTCTTGTTATTTCTATTGGCAATTTATTGTACATTATAATTTTTATTGCAATACCTTGCTTGAACACTTTGACTAATCTGGTTCTTGGAACAACTAATCTTTCGCGATTTCTAGAATTGTAGTTATGTACGTGCTTCTTCATTGGTAGTTTACTTTTTTCCTGGTGTACTTCTAGAAGCGATCTATAAATATATAACGAAACGACAGTCATAATTTTCGCTTTTTGGAAATAGGCTCTAGCTGATGTCGATCTTTGCAATCCATGTATTATTCTAATCGACCTTTTTTGACAAATCAGTACTCTTTCAATTTGTGTAGCATTTCCCCATATCGTAATCGCGTAACTAATAATTGAGTGACAATATGCAAAGTAGACGGATATAAGAGTTTTCTTGTCAATAATGGGCTTAAGCTTCAATAAAGCGTAATTAGCACTGGCTAACTTTTTACAGACGTTATCTATATGGGTTTCATAACTTAAAGTGGAATCGAAAGTACATCCTAAGAATGTAACGTCACTTTTTGTGATTTTATTTGTTTTTTTGCTTGCATAATTAATAATGATACTTTTTTCTGCATTCAAAATTATTCCGTTTGTTTCAAACCAATTTTTAAGCATATTTAAAATATCATTTGTCTTCTTGGATACTTGGACTGCATTTCTATCTTTAACACCAACCTGTGTATCATCCGCGAATAGTGTAACCATCGCCCAGTCAGGTAAATTATTTGCAAGGTCGTTCACATACACTAAAACAGCAATGGTCCCAGGATAGAGCCCTGCGGAACGCCAATGTAACTATGTTGTGAATCAGACTTAGTATTATTTAAATTAACTATTTGCGTTCGATTGTTAAGATAAGACTCCATTATTTTCAATTCTTTTCCTTCAAATCCGTAGAATTTTAATTTATAAATTAAGATATCATGCCTCAGACAATCGAACGCCTTAGATAAATCGCAAAAAATGCTAGATACCTTCTGCGATCTATCCAAAGCGTCCAATATAAAGTATACTGTTTTTCTAATAGCCATTTCCGTTGATCTTTTTTTGCGAAAACCGAATTGACAGTCTGTAAATAGATTATTTTTTTCAAAGTAGTCTAATATCCTAGATTTTAAGACAGTTTCTAAAATCTTTGATATAACTGGTAATATACACACCGGTCTGTAATTACCAATTTCAATAGTTTGTCCTTTTTTGAACTGTGGCACAATTTTTCCTATTTTTAAGCTATCTGGGAAAATTCCTTCTTTAATGCAATCATTCAAGACTTCCAATATTATATCAAACATGTCTTTGTTGTGGATGATAAGTTCTCTAATAGTTTTTGTTGACATATCGTATATGTCTCTAGACATTTTACATTTTAAACTATGAATAATATTCCAAAGTTCAGAATTATTTATTTTATGAAAGCGAATTTTATTATTTGTTGGGTTTTTTAAATATTTGCTACATTTTTCAACCTTAACCTCTAAATTTTCAGTAAGTTTACCAGCTAGCTTGCAAAAGAACTCATTGAAACTGTTTGCCATATTTTTATTATTTGTAATTATGTCCCCATAGTGATTTTTAATTTTAGTAATTTTATTTATTCTTTGTGTTTTAACATGATTTTTTTGTTCCTTAATAATAGTCCAAGTAGTTTTAATTTTATTCGTGGAATTTTTAATTCTAGACGCGTTCCTAAGTTTTTGGGCTGTTTGTAGTACTTTTCTATATATTCTCTTATATCTATTTAGTTTGGATTTTCTAATTTTATCTGGATACAAGTTATGTAATATTTCGAGTTTTTGAAGATTATTTCTAGATATCAAAATACCTTTGGTTGTTAGTTTATTCTTATTTTTTATAGGTTTTATTGTTTTTAATGGAAATGCAGTGTAATAACAATATTGTATATAGTCTATAAGAATGTTCATTTTCTCATTTGCGTCAAGTTTCAAATTTATATCCTTTCTTACACATTCAAAGTCTTTGCAGAACAAGTAATGAAAATATTTTATATTTTCCTGAGATATTATTCTAGATCTAACCTCAGTCTTCTCCTTTGGTTTAGGATACTTAGAATTCAATTTATACTTTAATTCTATGACGTTATGATCTGATAACTTTACGTCTAATACTTTACCCTTGTGATACTGAAAATCATGATCGTCATTTAAAATGAAATTATCAATACATGTGGAAGACTTCCCTTTGGTTCGGGTTGGCTCATTTAAGACGAATTTACATTTTAATTCACTCAATAGTTTTAAAAATTTGCATACTTTATTATTTGGTTTCAATAGGTTTAAGTTAAAATCTCCTGCAATTACAATTCTTTTGTTTTCCCTACCTATTTTTTCGATAACTTTAGTCATAATATCTTCGAATATTAAATAATCATAATCAGGTCTATATACACAAATAATAACTAATTTAGACGATTTTACTTCAATTGCCGCTAGTTCACAATTCATTTCAATACTCAACTTTACAATGTCATGTCTTACTTTATATTCAAGTGAGTGTCTAACAAAAATAGCTGTACCTCCATGTTCAAATAACATCCTATTGTAATATGATACAAGTATAAAGCCTTCAATAGTCATTACGCCTAATTTCAATTCATTGGTCCAAGTCTCTGTTAGACAAAGCACATCACAAGTTGTATTTTCTGTTAATAATTTTAGCTCTAAATATTTATTATTAATACTCTGAATATTAGCATGCACAATCGTTAACCAGTTAATGGAGTCTTGGTTGTGTCTAAAAAATTTAGTGAACAATTTAAATTAGAATTTAATTTGATAAAGTGCAAACAAGACGAAGCATTAAAGTGACTATCTTTGATACTTTTAACAGTTTCCTCAATCACTATATTTTTTACATTTACCTTGACTTTTACATTTATTTCAAGATATCTGACATTCTCAGATACCGCAGCTAGATTAAAGAGTTCTTTATTAATAGTAAAGATTTTATCATCATTTATGTTGTCGTATATTATACTTCCTAACAAAATGTTGAATTTTCTATTTTCTTTGCTCACAATTCTTCGAATTTCATCCACATATGATGTTCCCATTTTAATGTCGTAGTTTCCTATTAGTATTACCGCTAAGTCATTTTCTTTCAAATCTTTAGTATATAAATCAAAGTGCTTCAATATTTGTTTATGATTTCCCCCTGTTTGACAGTAATTTGTTATTTTTGTATTTTCCAATTGTTGCATTAATTTGATTGCTAGTCCACTCCCTATTCTGTCCGAAAACATTTCTATTCTTGTCAGTGTTTTTGTGTTCTCTTTTCTTTTTCCGCTTTGTGCCCTGTCTCTTTCTGATGTTTCTATTTTATTTCCTTTTCCTTGCAGCTTTGAAGAGTAGTTTTCCTGCTTATGTATTATTTCCTGTTTTTTCTGGACCTTCGTTGATATTTTTAGTTTAGTAAATGTTTCGAATTCTAATAATTTATGTTGTATTCTATTCTTCTCTATCTTTAAGTTTTTCAGTTCTTTCTGTAATTTTCGAACCCTCTTATTTTGTATTTTAATTTTTTTAAGAAGGTTTTTAGTTGCATATTTAATTTTAGGTTTTAATAGCAATTTAATTCTTTTATTCCTTTTTATTTTAATATTTTGTAAGCTCGGATTATCATCGGTTTGAGTTACTGCGTTTTTTTGAATTTTATTGAAAAGTTGTGTTTTGTTTAAACTGCTAGCTGGCTTGGGTGACATACCGCGTATTTTTTCAGGTCCTAAAGTTTGTATAGCTCTTAGTGATTTAATCACCATCTGGCAGTTTTCTAGTTCCCTTTGCAAGTCATTGTTCTGCAATATCAAATTATCTACTTCTGTATTAGCAGCTTGAAGAGTTTGTTTTAGTTGTTCAATTTGCATTTCTAGTTCAATCATCCTTGAGCTATTATGTATAGATACGTCTGGAAGGCTCCTTAAACTATCACCGTACATATTAACGGAATCACTGGTTATTGAGCCCTCCAAGCATGCTACATCATTTTCGGAATTATAACGCCGCATGCGTCTGAATGTTATGTTGCTATAGCTTGTATTCATCTTAAATTTGCTTACTTTCCTATAATCTATTTATATTCCTATAATAAGGATTTAGTGCTACTGATTTTCTGTTTCTTTAGTTTTATTCTTTGTAAGTTGTTAAAGGCTGTCTTAAAGAAACATACAAAAAGAAGTCGAATTATATCGTGGATTTGATCCCACGTCTTTTTGGTTGTAACGCGTCGCACTCCCCACTAGGCTAGCTGGCTTGTTTGATGAATGGTGAATTTAAGTGTTATATTCCGGACTAAATTCATTTGAGATACTAGAGACACTCGTTATTTGTTTTGTTTTGCGAGAAGTTATTAACATTCACCTTCATTTGCAAAAGAAAACAAAATCACTTTTCGTTCAGTTTTTGATCAAAATCTAGTATTGAAACAAAGTTTTTAGCCACTACCACACCACTAAAGAGTCTCACCACTATTTATGCACGTAAATAATGACATTTTGAGATATTTAGTGCACTTTTTACACTGTTTTTATTTAATTTTTTGAGGACGACACAACAGATCGACCTTTCGCTTCGGGTCCTACCCGATGACTCTAACTCTGTCCTCAGGGTGCATATAATGCATGCACCCTGAGGACTGAGTTAGAACAAGAGGTAGACAAGTTGCGCTGGCATATTATTGGATTATCCGAGTTTCGAAGAGAGGGGATGTCACGGTAATCCTCGAATCCAGCAACTTGTTCTATCAACGGGAGGGCAACAATCTGTCCCAAGGAGGTGTCGGATTTATCGTCCACAAGTCTCTCGTCAACAATGTTGTAAAGATTGGGAGTGTGTCGACGAGGGTCACGGTACATGATACTCAGAATCAACAAACGGTATTGGCTGAAGTTCATACAAGTTTACGCACCAACCTCGGCACATCCCGATGGATGGAATCCCGAGGAAACGTATGAGGATATTTCTAGAGCCATGCATTCCTCTAAAACCCACTACACGGTGTTGATGGGAGACTTCAACGCAAAAGTAGGCATAAGAAAGTAGGCACAAGAGAATGCGGTGAGCTGAAGTTAGGGAAATTTGGAGTAGGGCACCGGAACCGTAGGGGCCAGCAGCTGGCCGACTTTGTGAAGAAAGGGGGGCTCTTTATGATGAACTCTTCCTTCCAGAAGTGGCTCCACAGAGAGTGGACCTCGTCGAGCCCCGACGGTTCGACAAAAAATGAGATTGAATTCATTATGACGACCAGACGCCAACTGTTCAGTGATGTCTCAGTGATCGCAAGGGTGAAAACTGGCAGTGATCACCGAATGGTTAGAGGCACACTGAACCTAAACGTTAAGTTGGAGAGGTCTCGTCTAATGAAGTCAACGCTCCGTCCCCCTCGTGCTCAAATCCAGAATCCCGAAACCTTTCAGCTCGAATTACGTAACCGCTTTCAGTGCCTAGAAGATTGCAATGCAGTGGACGATGTTGGCAACACCAACAATAAAAATTTAAAAAATTAAAAATTAAGGCTTCCGGCCGCCATTAATTATTACTTATTACTCTATCACTACTATTCTACTAACACTGTGTGCTAATTGGTATTGTCTGCATTAATTAAAATCTCGTGTACCACCGTAGTTCTCAATAAAGGTGTTCAATGCAAGTCGCGTTTCACTGTCAAGATTATGAATTATCAACCTTAACCAGCGCAACACTCCCACAGACGATATGAATGGCAAGCTCGTGGAAACTCTCCATGCAGTCGTAGATAAGTTCTGCAAGACCCGCCGCAGAAGAACACAAAAACTCTCCGATCATACTCTTAATCTCATGGCTGTTCGACGGGAGATGAGGCTGATATCGTTAACAGATTTGAGTGATTGAGACTTACACAACTTTAATACTGCTCGTATTGAAGAATTGAGCGAAACCAGGGCTCCAAAGTCTATGCCAGAGATCTGTCTGCCAGTAAGAGCCAACTGTCAAAGCTTAAGACTAAGTATCGCAGCATCGTTTCCGGGACACCTGAGATTCTGAGTGAGATTAAGAGGTTCCACGGGCAGCCGTACACATCATCTTTGGAGCCACACGCAAGTGTGAGTAACGATCCAAGAGCAAATCTTATCTGACAATATTCCGATGATATCTCGGACGTCAGTCTGAGCGAGATTAGAATGGCTCTCCGGCACCTTAAAAACGGTAAGTCCACGGGCGAGGATGGAATTACAGCGGAGCTTCTGAAATCGGGTCGAAAACTGGTACTTGAAGTCCTTCAGAGGCTTTTTAATTCCGTCCTCTATGGTGGCACTACTCCGGAGGCGTGGAGCAGAAGTGTGGTCGTCTTGTTCTTCAAGAAAGTGGCAACGCCCTCTTAAAAAACTACAGACCGATATCACTTCTGAGCCGCGTCTACGTGCTGTTTTCGAGAGTCATTACGAATCGTCTTGCACGACTCGACGACTTCCAGCCTTCCGAACAAGCCGGTTTCCGAAAGGGCTTTAGTACCATAGACCACATACATACCCTTCGGCAAATTGTACAGAAGTCCGAAGGGTACAATCTGCCACTTTGCCTGGCGTATGTGGACTACGAGAAAGCCTTTGATTCCGTCGAAATTTGGGCATTGCTACAGTCTCTTCAGCGATGCTAAGTTGACTGTCGATATATCAAAGTGCTGAAGTATTTGTGCAGCAGGGCTACGATGGCTATCCGAGTACAGAACCAGAGTACGAAACCTATCCAACTGCAGAGAGGTGTAAGACAGGGTGATGTTATTTTCCCGAAACTCTTCATCGCTGCATTGGAAGATATTTTCAAGCTACTGGACTGGAAATGATAAGGTATTAACATCAATGGCGAGTACATCACTCACCTTCGTTTTGCCGACGATATAGACTTAAGCACTATGCCCAATGACCTCAATAGTGCCTCCCAACGGATAGATCTTAAGATGAACATGGACAAAACAAAGATCATGTTTAATGTCCATGTCACACCTATGCCGGTAGTTGTTGGTAGCACTAAGCTCGAAGTTGTTGACGAGTACGTTTTTCTGGACAAATAGACTAGGTAAGTTCAACTTCGACCGAGAGCTCAATCGACGGATTCAACTCGGCTGGGCAGCGTTCGGGAAATCACGACACATCTTCTCGTCAGGTATACCTCAAAACCTGAAAACTAAGTTGTACAACCAGTGCGTGTTGCCAGTGATGACCTACGGAACCCAGACATGTTCCTTCACTGCTGGCCATACGAGGAGGAAGAAGTTACTCAGCGAGCTATGGAGAGGGCTATGCTCGGAGTTTCTCTGCGTGATAAATTTAGAAATGAGGATATTCGCAGTAGAACTAGAGTGACCGACATAGCCCAACGGATTAGTAAGCTGAAATGGCAATGGGCCGGCCATATAGCTCGAAGAACCGACAACCGTTGGGGAAAAAAGGTTCTTGAGTGGCAGCCTCATACTGGTAGGCGAAGTGTAGAGCGAGCCCCCAATAGATGGAGTGACGACCTGGTAAGACATGCAGGAAGTCGATGGATGCAGGTGGCTCAGGACCGTGCTTTGTGGCATACCTTGGGGTAGGCCTATGTTCAGCAGTGGACTTGTAAAGGGCTGTAATGATGATGATGATGATGATATTTTTTAGTTAATTTAATATAATACAAATACTCGTAATGTAGAGATTTCGATCCCTTTCGTTACTTGTTTAATATACTTAAATGTTGATACCTCACTTACGTAGCGCGTTTAAGCTAACCAAAATAAGTATTACTGTAATATATAATATTATTTATAATAAGCACTGAAAATTAAAAACATAATTAAGCTATAAAGAGTAATACAGAAATTTGCTAAGAATAATACGACAGGAAAATAATGTCACTCTAAATCCAATATGTTGGACTCCAAAAGTTAGTCCATGGCCCGTCCTCCTTCGCGACCTCCAACTTCACATGCACAACAGACGCCCCCATGTCCGATGCGCGAAGGCCATGGGGCCAGAAAAATACGAGAGCTCGGATGCAACCGCTTACCTGACCTCAGCGGCGGATCTGCTCCGCAGCCAACCAAGTTTCAGCCACGGCAGGTAGTGAAAGCGGTGCCTCGCAATACCGTCACTCCTCTCTCTCCACGTCCCATTACCTCATCAACGGTGCGGCCCCGTCAGAGTCGCAGAGGATGATCAAGTGGCGCATTGTCATACCTTTTCCCACGCAACTCCACCTCTTTTTTTAATTTACTACTGCTTCGGAAAAAAAACCTCAGTCTTGAAAAGAACCAGCGAAAAACACAGTAAGACAAAAAAATAACAGCTTACAATCATGCATGTTACAATACAAATAACAACATAGAACCAAATAGAAATAGTTTGGTAGCGATCACCTTTACCAGGGCTTATTATCATCTATAAATTTCTTAATATTATAATAACCCTTTTATACAAACTTAGTTTAATAAATGTTTTGAGCTTTAAACAGGTCATATTTCGTATTTTTCTAAGAATTTGTTGTAAAAGCGTGTACAGTACTACTAGCTTGTGTCTGTTTCTAATATTCACAGAGTGAATACCACATATTTTTGTATAACTACTTTTTTTTTTGTGTACGTACATTACATTTACATAAATGTATTGAGAGACCAAAGTCAATATATTAATTTTTTAATTTTTTCTTAGCGACTCTTCAGGTTTTAAATCATTAATTTCTCTAATGGCCTTCTTCTATAAAACAAATATAATTTCAGTGTCAGTCTCGTGTCCACATAAGTAAAATACCATACGAATATATATATATATATATATATATATATATATATATATATATATATATATATATATATATATATATTATTTATAGAAAGATATATATATATATATATATATATATATATATATATATATATATATATATATATATATATTATTTATAGAAAATAAATATGCTGTCTTCGATCTATTTATTAATCCTTCATAACTCTTTCGAAGCTAGAACAGAACTCGACTACGATATATTAAATTATCTAAATTACATAGTTTATTTACTAGCTGGTAGGGCTCCTCTTCTTGCGAGGAGTTCGTCTCGGTAGGTACCACCCCCTCACCTGTTTCTGCCGCCAAACAGTACTTGCACTGCTGTATTCCGATCTGAAGGGTATAATGAGGCAGTGTAATAACAAGCCGTGAGACCATGATATATGATGATTTATCAGCGAAAAATATTTTAGTTTCTTCGTTTTGTTTTTAGTCATCCCGTAAAACTTTACTTTCAGGCGTAGGTTTCTTCTGTTGTACCGAAGAATCACCATAACTGCTAAGCTTGACAGGCGAAACTGCTTCCCGTCATCTGTCAGGGTTTTCGTTCTGTCGGCAGCCATATTATTCTGGCATTTTCCAAATTTGCCTTTAAAAACACCCATGCATCACACATCTAATATAATATTTAGGTTGCTCCCTTTTATTATATGACATACATATTTTTTTTAAAGTTATAAATAATTAAATAAAAAGTACATCAAAGTGAGCATGCGTGTGATAATTAATAAAATTAAATAGATATTGTAATGTTAATATTTAAATTGTTATTTATAGATCGGTAAGGGATAAAAGTCAGTTGACAATTACACACTCAAATTTATCGATATGGTATTCTTATAACAAAGAGTTAATATAACGAAACTAGTACATGAATGAAAATATTTCATTTCTAGTCGTGATACGTCCCTCTATTGGTCATTCTAAGAAACTTCTACGTGAGCATAGCTTACGCACACATCTCTACATTGATGTATGGCTCTTAGAAAAGCTAAACTAACTCGTAGTAAAAGTCACCCTATTCTTTAAAAATATACATTTATAATAACATATGTTAAAAATTTGTTTGTAAGTTGTAATTTGATTAAATAAATAAAGAGGATTAACACTAGTTTTAAAAAAAAACTTTCTTCGAAACATTTCTTTATCTATAGTAATAAAGAAAAATGACTCTACCAGTTAACAAAAAATTATATTTTTTTGTTAAACGAGCAGAAGGTCTACGCCTTTCAGCATATAATCTTAATTAAAAATCTCTTTAATAACTTATAGCCATTAAAACACACCAAAATTTTGTAACAAAACTTAAATTGAGATTTTAAAAGGAACCACCTTAGCCCGGATCAACAGTTATTAATCTTCATGTGTCTTAATCAGGCGTAAGTTCTTGTATCTAAAGCATTATAAAAAACATTAACAGGGCGGGTAACTTCCCCCCCCCCCCCTCCTCCTACGCTACTAGTACTAATGTACAGTAATATGTTCTGTGACCGGCGTGAGTATTTTCCGTCCGGAATGAACAAGAGGGTCATAAAGCCATCGATCGAAAACCGCAAGATTGTTCTAGCATTTCCCATAGACGCCTCTTACGAACCAGGTGGTACATAATATGATGTGAAATATAACAGTTGTTTGGTTTCTTTTACACCGTCCCCACATGCCCAATAAAGTTATAGTAGAACATAAGAGCTATTAGAAAACAAAAGTGTACGCTTGTTTTTTGGACACTTGGATATACCATGATACGCCCGAAACAAAAATACATTCAGGACTACAAAGATGAACCGAATCCCAAAGAAGCATAAACTATTTTGTCAACTGGGTAAGCGATAGTGACTTTTTGGGATAGACATGGAGTTATCATAATTGATTATCATCAGAAAAGAAAACCATTACAAGAGTATACTACACATAATTATTTGACAAATTGAAGGTGAAAATTGCGGAAAAATGGCCACATTTGAAGAAAGAAAAAACAGTTTCATCATGACAACGCGCCGTCTCACAGCTCAGATGTTGCCATGGCGAAGATAAACGAATCACGGTTTGAACTCCTTGATCATCCGCCTTACTCACCAGGTCTAGCCGCAAGCAATTTCTTTTTGTTCCCTCATCTAATAATTGCGCTCGGAAGGCTTTTTGTCAAATGTGGGGGCAATCACCTTCGTGAACAATTATTTTGCAGATAAAAACGTCGAGTGCTATTTGGATGAGTTAGAGAGATGAAAGCATCGCTGGGAGAAGTGTATATTATAAAAAATGTTTTGTATCTTTATTAGGTCGGAAACTTTTCAGACCACCCACGTACAAGCTTTAACGCAACTTTGTAATTTAAATATTGGTCTAGAATGGTAAGATGTAAGTTTTATTTGATAGAACTTTTTGTATTTTATTATTATTTTAATTTATTTAAAAAATTCTTTTATTATTGTAACTTATAGGTACCTACTTACCTATGCTTTTTACGGGCAATTGTTGTCTGTCAATAAATGATTATTATTTTTTATTACAAATCTTAATATCTAATATATTTTTTTATTTAGTATATAATATTAATTTATACTTTTGCTTGCAAAAAAAATTTATATTAAAATTACAGGATATATAAATGGTAAAATTAAGTGCATCAGGATCGGTGATATATCACTTCTACGTCATTTAATCAAGATATATCGACTAAGAGAAGGACTGAAAACAAATTACTACATCGGTTCATCTAATGTCAAGGCGTTTGACAAATGGCTGATGTAATATAATTAAATGTAATTATTTCCCTCAATATAAATTTATTTAATATGGGTTTCGTAATAAAAAACGTATGATAATGTGTAATGAAGAGTCAGAATTTTTTTATAGGATATGGATACCAACGATCACACAGTCAACCTGATGGTAAGTGGTTGATGTGACCCATAGACATATACATATACATATATCGTCGATTACGAATCAAAATGCAGATGCGTTGTCACCCGTGAGGACTAAGATGGAATACCTCGTTTCTAGTAAAAAGGGTATCCGGTTCTCTACTCACCATATGAAACACAGTAGCATTAAGCTACTATTTTACGCTGGTATTATGAGAGGGCGTGGTCTTTCCCCGGTCGAGCCGATCCATTTGTGATACAACTAAAAAATATATTTAAATAAGACGTAACAATTTAATATGCTCCATTTTATTGCTTTATTTCGATTAATATTTGTTTTTAAGAATGTACTTGGTTTTATTTTATAACAGCTGATGGCAGTAACTACAAATTGTACATCACTATATCATTTCAAAAGCAGTAATTTTCTCCAACACGAAATTTATCACAAAACGAATCTTTATGAAATTGCATTGTATTTGAAGTATTATTACTGCTCAGATGTTCTTCTACATAATGCGATTTATGAAGCATTACAATAAGATGAAGGATTTAGAGCTCGTGCTTCTTAGAAGACCGGCGTAATGAAACCTTGTATATTGAAATCAGTCTTTGTACTATTTAAATTAAATAATAATATAATAATTATAATTTTATTTCAGATCATGGTCCACATATATTGTTAGTAATGTTGTTAGTAACAATATTGGCTTAAAACTATGAATGAATGAATGAATATACTTTTATTGTACACCACAAACAAATATACAGTTAACAAAACACAAAAAGATTATAATATTATGTAAGTACAATTTGGCGGCCTTATCGCTACATAGCGATCTCTTCCAGGCAACCACTAAGGCAAACAAAACTATGTTAGTATTGTAAGTAATTACACATTATTTTAATCCTATGACTACCGCCCACCCAGTGATTCTGTATGGGACAGTCATATATTACAGATATTACTGTTTCGTAAGCGTTGCAAGAGTGAGGCTGTTTTCTTCCGAATGATCGCTGAAAAAGTGTCTGTACGCGCTTGTGCATACATACCTGATGCACTGCAATGCCACGGCAGCCGCAACAACATCGTGAAAGCGTTGTTATACTGTACGCGCAGAGTATTGTAAGCTCGACGCATATATGTCACCCACAAGGCACTAGTAAAATGATTGACAAAACACTTTGAACAGCGTTATTTTAACTATATCTGTACATCTAGTGAACCTGCGAGCAAGCATAATGGTTCTCACTGTCAACGCCCTGCGCTCCCTTTCTATGTCCTCGTCATCCCGGAGGTCTGCTGTCACAATATGACCCAAATATTTAAAACTATCTACCAGCTTTAGAGGCATCCCTTCGGGGGCTACTGGAGGCACACGGGATGGATAATGTTTGCCTGCTTTGAACACAAGAAGTTGTTGGCGTTATATTTAAGCCCGTGTGCTTCCGCATATGTCTCACATATTGACAATAAAGTCATCAGTGCATCATCAAATTAAAGAAGAGTATGAACTGTTTTTCGTTCACTCTGGTTTAACTGCGGATTTCCTCATTTCTGAGTGTGTTGTTTGAAACTAAATTTTGTCCAAATTTCGACGGAATCAAAGGCTTTCTCATAGTTCACATACGCAAAGCAAAGTAGCTAGCTAGTAATAGATGGTACTTTTTGGTCTTCTGTACAATATGCCGAAGGATATGTACGTAGTCTATGGTATTCAATTATTTTCGAAAACAGGCTTATTCAAGAGGCTGGAAGTCGTCGAGTCCGCGTGCGATACGATTCGTAATGACTCTCGGAAACATCACGTAGCCGCGGCGCAGAAGGTAAATACTTCTGTAGCTCTTCAAGAGAGAGTTGATTAGTAAGCTGAAGTGGCAATGGGCTGGCCATATAGCTCGAAGAACCAACAACCAATGGGGAAAAAAGGTTTTCAAGTGGCGGCCCCGTACCTGTACGCGAAATGCCCTACGTTTAATGGCCCCCCACTTAGGGTTACCAGATCACCCAGAGGGGTAGGCAGAGACTACGGACTTCCATTTGGCACGATCCTGACATACCTCTTTCACCTCCTTTACATCCATATATCTACGCATACATGCTCGTCGGTTAAGGGCACTTCTAACGTGGCCCCTTTTCAAAATATCGCCAATTTGGTCGATAAACTTTTTTCTAGGGCGTCCTTTCCCGACTCGGCCGTTCACATCTGCCATATAAATTTGCTTTGTCACTCTTTCCTCATTCATTTTTTTTAAACAAAAAAAAATATATTCATTCTTTTTACATGACCAAACCACCGAAGCATTCCTTTCTTAATCCTGGTCACAACATCATCTTGCATACCACATTTATCTCTTATCACGCAATTTCTCACGCTGTCATTCAGATTCAACCCTAGCACACTCCTTAAAGACCGCATTTCTACAGCGTTTATTCTACTTTCGTGCTTCTTCTGCCACACCCAGATTTCACTACCATACATTAAAGTAGGGACTATTACAGCATTATGAATTACCATACGTGCCTTTTTTGACACATGCTGGTTCTTCACAATAGAGTGTAGTGCCCCATACACTCTATTCCCTGCATTTACTCGTCGTTCTATATCCTTATCATATCTACCATCCCTGCTAAATACACATCCTAAATACACAAACTCATCCACTTGCTCTATTAACTCTCCTTCTATTCTTATTTCACATACCGTTTTGCTTTCTTCTCTTTCAAAAACCATCACTTTCGTTTTACTTGCGTTCACTTTCATTCCCCTTTCTTTTAATTCCCAGTTCATTAATGTAACCATCATTTGCAACTCAGCCGCCGATGACGCAAATATTACTTGGTCATCGGCATACAAAAGGCATTTAACGGTTAACTCTCCCATTCTTAACCCACATTCTTCATCTTTCAAAGTTTGCAAACACCTGTCCATAAATAGGTTGAAGGTTAATTATCAGGTACTTCTGTGCTATATTACTTATGACTTACCTCCTCTGAAACTCGAACAGAATGCCTTTCTCCTTTCAAGCGTTAATGTTGCAGTACACTGTTCAAGAAGTTCCTCGCCCAAAGATTTCGCCGAGGTCAGCCGAGGTATGAGGAGCCTCTGTATACACTCGCTCAACTTCGTAAGGAATTAGTCGCTCACACGTTAGGCGAGATGGAGGACGTACAAGTGGCACCTGCGTTTTCTTTATGCACTGGTTCGTATTTATCTATGTGCGTATATTGAATGCAAAAAAATATAAAAAAGAAAGATGAGCTTGTGGACGATTTCAATTCGCCGAAATTTTTCATTTTTGGCTAAAGAAATTGGGATCAAATTATAACGTTTTAAAATTAAACAGCACAACGTTAACTTTATAGAAGTAAGCCGAGTAATGTACAGGGTCACTTCGTGCTCGAAACTTCGGGTCTTTGACTCGGGCGGAAAAAACCGACAGCGATCGGAAGTCACCCGAAGCGAGGCGAGGTTACCTGAAGTGAAGCGAAGTGTCGCTGTACACACTCGTCTTTGCCCAACTACGTTCAACTTTGCGAGTTGGGTACTGCAGGCATTAGCTTCCGTCTCCACAATCCCCTCTACTCTTTTAGTATGTATTCGAGTAAACGACTGAATCTATAATTGAATGATTTAATAATTTTGGATTGCCATTGTACAAGTATCCTATCATAAATGAGCAGAATTAATACCGACATATTTAGGGTTTGTATAAAGGAGCAAAAAATATTATGTCATTTATTTATTTATATTTTTAAGAAAAAAATAATTACCGACCATAAGTATATCATACATTTTACGGTTTATGGTTTTAGTTTCTCTGTGTTTTTAGCACTTCTAGTACTGCAACGTGTGTGTGCGCACGTTTGCGTGTGCGTACACGTGCGTGTACGTGTACTCGTACGTTTCCGTGTGCTTCTGTATTTGCATGTGCGTATGCGTATGCGTGTGCATGGGCGTATTTTAAAATGTCGAGTGTTTTGGCAGTTGTGATGTTTCTTAATTAGTACCAATTTACCCGAGGGTTTTTCTAGCCATCAGAAATTTTGTTCATTATACGGAAAAAAGTTGCTTGTGAATAAAAGTTTCCTTTGCTGCTACCCAATACCCAATTCCAACTCAAGCTGTACATTATAATGTCATTGGTTGGTTTTCTTCAATAGAGCAAATTTTTTGACTGCTCAAATATTTTTCTAAATAACAACAGTTGATGACCGTCCTTTGTCTTTATCTTATAAGCTTCCTCGTCCACTTCAAGATAATTCGAATGCAAATTAATTAAAAAAAATATGGTAAATTTTCATAACGCATAAATGGCGGTTTTCCACAACTGAGAGTAGATTCCCGCCAGATGCTTACGAAGGAAGCATTTACTAAATAAAATTGTTTAAAACAATAGTTTGCGCACGCAAGACGCGCACGACACATTGCCGTGTAGTGGCGGTTAAGAATATCCACTACCCCATATCTTCCCGTGGGTGTCGTAAGAGGCGACAGAGGGAGACAGGCAGGAGATGGGCAGCAGCATCTTCCTGATGACAACTGTGACGTAATAAAAAAACTGCGGTTGCCAACCCGCTCGCCAAGCGTGGCAACTACGGCAAATACCCCCCAATGAACAAATACACAAAAAGACGGCCCCCAGTCCCCGGCGGCCCCGCTATTCCTGGCTACGGTGGCGACCATGGTAACGGCGGGGCAGGGGGTGCTAAGAATCTCCGGTGGAGGTTCGGTTGCCACCTACGACGACTCGACCTGGCAACATATAACGCACGCACCCTGAGGACTGACGAGAAGATACTGGAGCTGGAAGAAGAGGTAGACAAGTTGCGCTGGCATATTATTGGATTATCCGAGGTCCGAAGAGAGGGGGAGGACACGGCAATCCTCGAGTCCGGCAACTTGTTCTATCACCGGGAGGGCGACCATCTGTCCCAAGGAGGTGTCGGATTTATCGTCCACAAGTCTCTCGTCAACAACGTTGTAAAGATTGGGAGTGTGTCGACAAGGGTCGCGTACCTGATACTCAGAATCACCAAACGGTATTCGCTGAAGGTCATTCAGGTTTACGCACCAACCTCGGCACACCCCGATGAGGAGGTGGAGGAAATGTATGAGGATATTTCCAGAGCCATACATTCCTCCAAAACTCACTACACGGTGTTGATGGGAGACTTCAACGCAAAACTAGGCACAAGAGAAAGCGGTGAGCTGAAGGTAGGGAAATTTGGAGTAGGGCAACGGAACCGAAGGGGCCAGCAGCTGGCCGACTTTATGGAGAAAGAGGGACTCTTTATGATGAACTCTTTCTTCCAGAAGCGGTCCCACAGGAAGTGGACCTGGTCGAGCCCCGACGGTTCGACAAAAAATGAGATTGACTTCATTATGACGACCAGACGCCAACTGTTCAGTGATGTCTCAGTGATCGCAAGGGTGAAAACTGGCAGCGATCACCGAATGGTTAGAGGCACACTGAACCTAAACGTTAAGTTGGAGAGGTCTCGTCTAATGAAGTCAACGCTCCGTCCCCCTCGTGCTCTAATCCAGAATCCCGAAACCTTTCAGCTCGAGTTACGTAACCGCTTCCAGTGCCTAGAAGATTGCAATGCAGTGGACGATATGAACGACAAGCTCGTGGAAACTGTCCATGCGGTCGGAACTAAGTTCTGCAAGACCCGCCGCAGAAGAACACAAAAACTCTCCGATCACACTCTTAATCTCATGGCTGTTAGACGGGAGATGAGGCTGCAATCGTCAACAGATTTGACAGCATACAGGCAACTGAACAGACAGATCTCCAAATGCATGCGGCGAGACTTACGCATCTTTAATACTTCTCGTATTAAAGAAGCGATCGAGCGGAACCAGGGCTCCAAAGTCTTTGCCAGAGATCTGTCTACCAGAAAGAGCCAACTGTCAAAGCTGAAGACTGAGTGTGGCAACATCGTTTCCGGGACACCTGAGATTTTGAGTGAGATTGAGAGGTTCTATGGGCAGCTGTACACATCATCGTTGGAGCCACACGCAAGTGTGAGTAACGATCCAAGAGCAAGTCTTATCCGACACTATTCCGATGATATCCCGGACGTCAGTCTAAGCGAGATTAGAATGGCTCTCCAGCACCTTAAAAACGGCAGGGCCCCAGGCGAGGATGGAATTACAGCGGAGCTTCTGAAAGCGGGTGGAACACCGGTACTTGTAGTCCTTCAGAAGCTCTTCAATTCCGTCCTCCATGGTGGCACTACTCCAGAGGCGTGGAGCAGAAGTGCGGTGGTCTTGTTCTTTAAGAAAGGCGACAACGCTCTCTTAAAGAACTACAGACCGATTTCCCTTCTGAGCCGCGTCTACGTGCTGTTTTCGAGAGTCATTACGAATCGTCTCGCACGCAGACTTGACGACTTCCAGCCTTCCGAACAAGCCGGTTTCCGAAAGGGCTTTAGTACCATAGACCACATACATACCCTGCGGCAGATTGTACAGAAGACTGAAGAGTACAATCTGCCACTTTGCCTGGCGTATGTGGACTATGAGAAAGCCTTTGATTCCGTCGAAATTTGGGCGGTGCTACAGTCCCTTCAGCGGTGCCAAGTTGACTGTCGGTATATCGAAGTGCTGAAGTGTTTGTACAGTAGGGCTACGATGGCTATCCGAGTACAGAACCAGAGCTCGAAACCTATCCAACTGCAGAGAGGTGTAAGACAGGGTGACGTTATATCCCCGAAACTCTTCACCGCTGCATTGGAAGACGTTTTCAAGCTACTGGACTGGAAAGGATACGGTATTGACATCAATGGCGAGTACATCACTCACCTTCGATTTGCCGACGATATAGTCCTTATGGCAGAATCGCTGGAGGACTTAAGCACTATGCTCAATGACCTCAATAGTGCCTCCCAACGGATAGGTCTTAAGATGAACATGGACAAAACAAAGATCATGTTCAATGTCCATGTCACACCTATGCCGGTAGTTGTTGGGAGCACTATGCTCGAAGTTGTTGACGAGTACGTTTACCTGGGACAAATAGTCCGACTAGGTAAGTCCAACTTCGACCGAGAGGTCAATCGACGGATTCAACTCGGCTGGGCAGCGTTCGGGAAATTACGACATATCTTTTCGTCAGGTATACCTCAATCTCTAAAAACTAGATTGTACAACCAGTGCGTGTTGCCAGTGATGACTTATGGATCTGAGACGTGGTCCTTCACTGCTGGCCGTATGAGGACGCTTAAGGTCGCTCAGCGAGCTATGGAGAGGGCTATGCTCGGAGTTTCTCTGCGTGATAGACTCAGAAATGAGGATATCCGCAGTAAAACCAGAGTGACCGACATAGCCCAACGGATTAGTAAGCTGAAGTGGCAATGGGCCGGCCATATAGCTCGAAGAACCGATAACCGATGGGGAAGAAAGGTTCTCGAGTGGCAGCCTCGTACCGGTAGGCGTAGTGTAGGGCGACCCCCCACTAGATGGAGTGACGACCTGGTAAGACATGCAGGAAGTCGATGGATGCAGGTGGCTCAGGACCGTGCTTTGTGGCATTACTTGGGGGAGGCCTATGTTCAGCAGTGGACTTGTGAAAGGCTGTAATGATGATGATGACGATGATGATTGAACGCGGGTTTCCTCAGGCGGGGATCGAACGTACTTCAAGGCGGAACGTTGACCGAACACTATCTGAGCTATCCTTGCTCAAATTATAGTCTAAAACCAAATGTTGTGTATCTGAGTTCTAGATCTAGTACAATGTATATTTAATTTAAACTGTCCCTATATTTAATATACAAAATCTTGTGAGATAAAACATAATTTTCAGTTTTATCGCGTTTTATTTACTTTATTATTAATACTCGACGTTTCGGGTGCTTTCCAACACGTATGGTCACGGGGGACTGCGGCGACTGACGTCCCGATGTCAAGTTAACACGGAGTACCTTCAGCTTTTTAATTATTGTCTTTGGTCTGATCTACGCAGAATGAACTAACTACGTTTTGAAGTCTTGCAGTGGTATGCTTGGGTTTAGTTTTAATTTTATTAATTATAGGGTCCCAAGCAGGTGGCAGTACCCAGCCTCCTTCTCTATTGAAATTAGGATGTTTTTTAATTTCAATACCCTCACGTATCATCCTTGGTATGAATCGATGTTCTTTCGCGAGGATTTGTGGTCTATCAAATCCGATGTAATGGTTGGGGCCATCTAGGATATGATCGCAAACTGCAGACTTCCCGGAACGTTAATGCTTCACGTCAGCAATGTGTTCATATATGGGACCCTAAACCAACGGCTCACACCATAGTGAGTGGCTCCTGCAGTCCACAGCTACGCGCAGCCTCCTTGAAACAAAGAAGGCTGCAGATGTGCGGAGCTCCAATGATAGTGAGTGGCTGCTGCAGTCCACAGATACCCGCACCGTCCTTGAAACAAAGAAGGCTGCAGATGTGTGGAGTTCCAATGATAGTGAGTGGCTGCTGCAGTCCATAGATACCCGCAGCCTCTTTGTAACAAAGAAGGCTGCAGATGCCGGAGCTCCAATCATAGTGAGTGGCTGATGCAGTCCACAGATAGCCGCAGCGTCCTTGAAACAAAGAAGGCTGCAGATGTGTGGAGCTCTAATGATAGTGAGTGGCTGCTGCAGTTCACAGATACCCGCAGCCTCCTTGTAACAAAGAAGGCTGCAGATGCCGGAGCTCCAATCATAGTGAGTGGCTGCTGCAGGGCACAGATACCCGCATCGTCCTTGAAACAAAGGAGGCTGCAGATGTGCGGAGTTCCAATGATAGTAAGTGGCTGCTGCAGTCCACAGATACCCGCAGCCTCCCAGCCTCGCCAATTATACTGGCTCTCTATACACGTAATACCGGGTCCAAGCAGTGTAAACACAGCTATTTGGCAGTAAAAATAGCTAAAAAGATAAGAATCTCATACATTTGATAGCGTACTTATTATATCAATGTTTGCTTGCCAACACTCAAAGTTTGGCATTACTTTGTTATACGTGATAATATTAACATTATACACAAGAGATTTTGATAGCTACAAGTCTCTTCTTCGATGTCTCTGGTCTAAAGTCCATACATGAAATCCTGTTCTTAGTATCCGCTCTCTATCTAGAAACAAAAGAGAACATAATATAATTTACTGCGCACAGGTTAGCACTAAATAAATTTTCTCAATATTTATTAATTATTTATTTCCTTGATGGGAATTATATTTTTAACGGTTAATCTTCTACTTGGCTTATTCAGTGTTTATTCTCCATGCAACCCATACTATGTGTTCATACGTAATTAAAGTTTTAGGAAAAAGAAACAGACAGAATATATATATATATATATATATATATATATATATATATATATATATATATATATATATATATATATATATATATATATATATATATATATATATATATATATATATATATATATATATATATATAACTGTTCTCTTTTGTTAAACAATTATACATCTATAACACATGTATATCATATACACAATATGATCCATTCAAATATAACATTCACCACAAAAGGAAAAACGCTAAAATACTCATCACGCCGCGCAAACCATCTTGTATTACCAAATATTCGCACTAATTATGGAAAAAATGCCGTAACATTTGCGGGTGCACAGTTGTATAATAAACACCCTTCAACTATAAAAGATGAAAGTTCGCTCAATATTTTCAAGAAAAAATTATTAGACCACATTAAAAAAAAGACATTTTATAACTTGGACCACCGTCTTATATTATCAAAACTTGAAACATCGCTCTTATGCAGTTAACTTGCGACTTCTATATATCTAATTTTGATCTACCCTAATTTATGTCTACTATTTTATTATGTTGTTCTGTGTGATTTATTTTAAATTGTATGAATGTACTCATGTAAGTGACATTAGTCTTAATGAGTAAATAAAGATCTTTAAACCGAATTAGTTTTGTTACTTGAATTTATTGAATGTCTTATTTGTAAGATCATCTTACTTAAGACTTATTTTTGTCACAAAAGCTTTCTTTCTTTAACATAACAGCGTAGTTAATCCATTTAAACATTAGAATAAACTTTTTATTTATTTTGTTGTATTACAATATTTACAATTCAATATGCACAATAAAAAAGAAACTAATATAGGAAAATTAAAATTAAAAATTAAAATTCAAAAAGTCTCTTTTGTTTGGTGCACGGATTCATTGAAGTTGAACGAAGTTAGGTTTCATATAATATTTAAATTTTAGACATTAAATACTGAATAAATTAGAATAAATTAATACATGATATCGTACACAAAATACAAATTTTCACTTGGTTCATACTATTATTTAAAGTCCTTTGTATCAGACTAGACTAGAAAGGATAAATTTAGTAGGATATATTGGGAAAATACACAAGTAACAACGTCACTAAAAGCTACTTTAAGAACGCCGAAAGGTTACTTGCGCTAAGTTTTTTAGGGATTTCAACTGATTTTAATATAAAAGGTTACTGCATTATTGAATCACACAAAAAACATTTAGCCTTTAAAAGTTAGTTCTTATTAGAAACCCAAGTCTTTGTTTAAAAATGCAATAAACGGCTTATAAATATCTCTGTGTAGAGATCAAAGCTATTTGCTCCAAGCGTCATTGATCGAAATGTGACATTCAATGACTCAATGACTAAAAAGCTATTATATCGGAAATGGCTACAGCAACCTGCTCTTACCTCCGCGTTAACCTCTTAAACTACGAGAAAATATCTCACAGACCGAATTTCCTTGGCTGTGAATAATATATCCAACCATATTTTACAAACTATTTTTATATTATTACAGCAAAAGTCTACTCTCATCGCCTCTCCCAAAGTTGGCATCATAGTATATTTGCCACAGTTATCACGTATGGCCGACGGGTTGGCAAACGCAGTTTTTTCTTATTTTGAGTTGTCAGGAAGACTCTGCAGCTCATCTCCTTTTTTATTTTTTTCTGTCACGTCAGCAGTGGTACAGTGCCCCCTTCTTACAATAGTCACGAGATGATATTATTGTGTATTCTCTTACGCCGTCAATACACTGCGCTTCTCATTATTTTCAAACCAGAGAAAAACAATCAATTATTGCTGCTTAGCAACAGATATAAATGTATGTGTGGCATATTTTTACGCATTTTTACGGACAGTGACACATTCTTACACCCATCTTACATCTCCGAAGTAACAACGGATTCTATTATGGTATAGTAACGCTGCAGCTACATTATGATTGCAGTATGAAAGGGTCGGCTCGAACGCAAAATGAGCACACTCTTACAAACTAGCGGCGTAAAATAATAACATAAATCTGCTCTGTTCATTCAACATTTGGTGAAACTTTACAAACGAATCTGATGCTGCGTGGCTCTTGCAGCCCATAGACAACTACAACCAACTTCAAACAAAGAAAGCTACAGACTCGTTGACACATCTGAGAACTGAGATAGAGTGCCTCACATCCTGTAATTATACTGGCTCTCTGTGCTAAATAGACGCGGGTGCCAGTTCGAGCAGTCAGGTCAAGTCGACCTCCTGCACCGTGGATAACTGATGAAATGGTAAAAAGAGATCGTGGTTTTCACGTTTAAAAAAAGAATCGGAACAGTCTCTCCATTCAATACTACTAGCGACCACCAAACCGCTGAGGTGGTAAGGAATTTCAAACGCCATTTCATCCACAATAGTATTTTAAATTCCTCTTCTGCAGATATACGGAAGTTCCTTAATTTCCTGTAATTTAAAAATTCACGTTCCATATTATCATATCCATATTTTTTTGGCTAAATAGGTAAAAGGTGGTAGATCCCGGATGTACCCAGATGTACTCCAAGGTATAAAAAGAGTCCTAGCAGTTGTTTTAGGTTTCTTATTCAAATTAAGTAATTTTCGAACAGCTTCTTACTTAAACTTAAACTAAATTCAAATTCAAATCGTTTATTGTAACTATAATGTACAGTACACTAGCAGTTACATTGACCATTATAGATCCTGTCGGGCATTGTATGCAAGAAATATACAGTAAAATAATTAAACGGACTTATAACTATGTAACATCATTATAATCTTCACAACACAACACACACACAACGCAAACTGTACAGGAACAAATTTTACACACTCCTTTCCTCTTCTTTTCAGCTCGTGGAAGTCACCAGCTGGAATTCTTCCGTGTTGATAGGATTTGCCTTAGTCGTCTCGCTCTGCGGCTACATTGATGATCATAGTACGAGACGTACTTCTTGAGATTCCCGTCACCAGCCTGGGTAGCTTATGCCAGGAATATAAGAAAATATTATACCAACATTTATCGCTAGCCTCAATACATTAACGGTATATCCTATGGATATTTTAGACGCCTACGGGATCAAATAGCGTGATGGATTTCATTGACCACCACTACTTATTATACTTCCTTACTTCCTTATTGGATTATCATTAACTTTGTGATAAATAAACTTTTTATATCAAATGCAATTACGATTGCAAAATGCAAAAACGTTAATAATAGGAAAGAACGTCCAGTAATCATTATTTCATTTGCACACCAACATTGCCCCCTAAATTAAATTAAATTTAAAGTCTTAAAACTCTCAAGTAAGTTATTCTAATTAATTTGCACTATTTTTAAGTCCGGGGTCGTCTAGAATCTCTGTAAACCTGTGCAAAGTAAGGTGCAAAAGCAAATCAGAACCTTTCTGCCATAAGTTATTAAAAAGCTTTTCAGCCGCGCTAGACGTAACGTTAAGCGCCACTCAAAAACATCAAAGGCTACGCGCGGTTTCGCGCATGTTAAGCTAGTTATATAGCAGACTTAACTGAAAGAAATCATCTCTAAAAAGTATTCTTCAGTTGGATTTGCTTTAATAAAGTCACTGGCCACCAACTTCCTGGCATGTATTGCCAGGAATGACTGTGTATTTACATCCTAATATGTTACAACACGAATCATATATATCAATTTTTTAGGGTCTTATTACGTTTTGAGAGATCAAGCTACAGAGTCTGGCATACTCCATATCAAGTTTAAATCCCTTCAGTTAAAACAATATACCAAAATACTTTCACTTTTCTGTAACAATTAGGACTAGAAAAAAACATAACACAGTATATAAATAAAAGCCCAGTTAGCTTCACGTTTTCATTAGTTAGGCCATTTATTAATCCAATGTTAATTTCATTTGTGAGTGACGTGGCATTTTGATCAATAGACGAGGCTCTGATAATCAACTGAAGGTGTAAAAATTACCTTAATGCCGGACTAGCGAGGGATATCTATTCTTTTATTCATAACAGTTATAACAAATGCCTAAGATCACAAGAGATCTTGGGAGCAAACCCATTAAAGCGATTCAGCCATGTTGCCCACAACCAAAAACCTAAGCAAAAAGTAAGTTGTAGGATTCTATGTATGATAGCGGTAACCCTTGAAATCAATAAGGATACGATCACATTATCGTGCCCTTTTAAATTTTCTCTGCAGAATTCTTATGAAATCAGTTGTAGACGGACGTTCATAAAATTCGGAACTCGGAAATAAGTGAAAAATTTCTAGTAATGTTGGCTGATCTAGGGCCGATTTTCAGATGAAATTTGTTTATAGGATAAAGTTCAACATAAATTGTAAAAAAATACTTCTAATATTTTGTAAGGTTATAACTTATTTGTTTTTATCAGATGAATAAAAACTCAGACCTGAGCAAAGTACTTTTTACTTGTAAGCATAAAGCCACCACTATCATTATATCACTTTTATTTTATTCATAATTTCAGTTAATATTTTTAGTTGCAGTCAATATTTATTTCAAATTTATCCTAAGTAAACTACGGACACTCTTTAATGGGATATTGTTGCTTATAATTTGATCTTAAAATTAAACGAAATGAAAAAGCTCACTTTGACGTCTTCAGTTAGATTTTAGTAAAACATCGGTACCTTTAAACCGAGATCACTAGTTTGATCCTAATGACACTATCGAAATCGCTTATTGCAATTCAATGTGCTGATTTACCACGTGCTCCACAAGGAAAAGTTCGTGGAAAAAGCAGCCTGTCTGAGGAATTAAAAATACTTTGAAGATATGTGGAGTCAACTAACACGCATGAAGGCAGTGCGGCAGCTTTACATTACCCCAAAATTATCTAAGGAAAAGAGATGGCCTATGCCCAGCAGCGCGGCTTACATGGGCTACACTACTGCCTCGTTAATTCAGTGGGTGCAATTACGACTGCTGATAATGTGTCTTGTGTTTGAATCAAAAACTTCGCAGTAGTAGCCCGGAGTCCGGAAGTTAGCAGTTAGCTTTAGCAGTTAGCACGCGTTCGTCCTGCACATCATTTCTGTCCGGTCGAGTGGGACTACCGCCCAATCGACTATGAGAGTGAAGGATTAGGAAGTGCACCTATGCTTACGCACACATTCGTGCACTATAATCATGTGCTGTGCAGATGTCTATTTACCGTCGAGAGTTTTATAAGAGTGCATAACTTACTGCTGAATACAGGATTCCTCATAAACACGCCACTTATTTTTTGGCTTCACGCATCGGATTGCTACAAACTGCTTTCACAGATCATGGTTTCGTCTAGTGTTTTATATTACTTTTGTCTAAGAGAGATTATTATATCTAATGTATAAATAATGTAGGATGTGAAATGAATAATAGCTTCGTATTTAAAATGAAGAGAACTGAATATATTTATAACGATGGATTCCCTTTAATTTTTTATAAATATTACTGATGTTTCTATAAAATAAACCCGTATTAAAGCTTTAAATGGTAAAAGCATCTTACTTCAGGGGGTTCTAAGTTTAGCACCACACTCCGAAGTATTTAGAAAAACTGAGTTTACGAGCGATTTACAAGGTTCCTTTTTACTGCAACATCTCTTATTCAATTGATATTATAACTTCAAACAAGTCTTATCATCAAAGATAGGGAGAAAATACATAAGTAATAGTTTTACGTAAGCAGCTTGTCCGAACCCACGCTTCATACATTTGGACTTTGTAACATTTAAATAGTGAATGTTTGATTATTTTGGTAGTTGAATTCTTTTTATTTTTCATGGTTGTTTTTATGATTAAGCCCTTTCCGAGTAGGATTTGCAAAGTAAAAAGGTAATGGATATTGAAATCTATTTTCGAAGTATGGCTTTGAGTTTCATTAAATAATTATAGCATGTCAAATATAATTTATTTATGTAATTTGTTAATTCATACTATGGAAAAGCGACGAGATCTCGTAAGAAGGAAAATTTAAATTCATATACAATTCGATGTATTTTTAGCAAGTTTTTGATTATATTTACGAAGATTTTGTATTTAAGTATTATTCTACATATACATTATGCAAAACTCTTGCATTGTTTAATACTCGGAATTAGGAAACGAGAGTTTTGATATGAAATGCTGTTCCGTAGTATAAGTAGAATGTCTGGATTAGGTTCAATCTGCACCTTATTCCACGGCATACCGCGGTACTGCAAAATATAATTATAGTGTTCACAATTTTACGCATCTTGTTATGCACATCACTTTACACAGCATCTTGCTTTAGTGATAAACAAATATTATTTGTCCTACTATTGTAGGACGAGTATTGAAATAAACAAAATTTATTATCTTTGTAGATTGGGTAATAATAGAATTTTTGTTATGAAATGTTTATATTGGGTATGAAAATGGATGCTTTTTAGTACGAAATCAAACTACGTATCTGCACAAATTTTCACATACCAACATAGTAATGCAAATGAATTTCTTACTACAATACTAAATACCTAATACTTCCGGAAAGTTTATTCTCGCTGTATGGTTTGTGAATGAAAATC